>LUCH01018672.1:0-12382 GCA_013368495.1 Paragonimus heterotremus | reverse complement strand
AATTTGACGAAGGGTAAAAGTGTGATCTATACATCCCCGGCCAGGACGAAACCCTGTGTGTTCTTCTCTAATGTTTAACTCCCGAACTGCAGTGAATCGACGAAGAATAATGGATGCCAGAACCCTTGAAATGACTGGGGTCAGACTAATCCCCCTATGGTTTTCATAAGAGCCCCGGGCTCCTTTTTGAAATATGGGAAATATTGTTGAGTGAGCCCAGCACGGAGGGATGGTCTCCGTCGTCAACACACGTTGAAACAGCTGAGTTAAGGCCTCTACTATAACACCTCTCCACCCTTTTTGAAAAGTGCTGGCACGATATCATCTGGACCAGCAGCCCTATTACGAGAGCCGAGATGCCATTGCGAACCTCAGTCTCAGTGAGTGGCTCCAAATCTACTGACCAGGGTGTTAAGTCACAAGTTTATGGCGGCAACACAATGGAAGCAGAAGGCCAGCTAAATTTACCATTGTCCATAGAAAGATTCACACGTAGTAATCGTTCGTACAACTCACATAAAAACACTCACCGGGGGAATTATGTATGTGGAAGCCCACTCGATTCCAAACTGGTTCATCAATTTCCGCAGATTAGTAACAGCAGCCTCTCTGACAGCATACACGTCGTCGGTCAGCCAACCAAGACACAAATTGGTCAACCGATCGTTGAAACACTGTCGACCGAGTTGATTGGCCAGCAGAGGCATGTATTCGATAATGGCCAACCGAACGCGCCACTTAGTATCGCTGGCCAACTCGACAATCGCAGGTAACAAACTCTGGCTAAGCTGTGTGACGCCCATAATTTGGTTGACGCACTCCAAGTTGGAAATGATGTTCAGACGGACCTGGATAAAAGAGACGTATGCACTTAAAGTCACAAAAATTGAATACACAAACTATGTACGGAAATTAGATGAAGCATAACAGCTTGAGGGCGTACGTCTGCAACGGGATCTAGAACATCTTTTACAACTGCATAGAAGTGACAAGAATAGCCAAGTCTCAAATTATGTAAACAGTCGTCATCCAAACTATGATTTCCCGGAAACACATGAGACTGACATATCAAATAGGTCTGTATTTAATAGCAAACTCCCCGTATTGCACATTGGTATTTTGGTCAACCCACACTCTGACTGGGCCGGAAACTCCAGGCACATGCTGTTAAAGAGTCTTTGACTTGAGCAGTTACTTGGACAACACCGATCACATCAATGAACTGAGGCACTCTGCACACATTCAGCCATTGTGTACGTATGCTACGTAACGCGAGACGAAAAACATTGCATAACCACTTCTGAATGGAGTGTTAGAGAAAGCTATAATGCCACTTACTGAAAATATCCGCAGACGTTTGCTCAATCACTCTTACTGCCAAACAGATCGAGCAGTCAAGGGTTATCTACCAATATCCAAACTGGTCAAACTTCCATGTGAAGATCTGAATAAAAGTTGACTGTAAACATGGCAAACTGTCATGATACAACCGCTGTATCGTTGATACGCCAATATTCACCCGATCAAAACGACCAATAGAGTATGTAGTACAACGCCTAAACAGTTGTCGTCCTAACAAATACGTTAAGTATAGATTTGAGGAAGGGATTACTAGATGGAACCATAAGCCGGCTCCATTAAAAAGACGGTTTACAAAAAAACCACGTGGTCCAGTCAATAATTCAACTGCACTGGCTCCACACAAGTGAAATACAAACCAACAATGGTGATAAGGTGCGCATACGAGCGAAGACAATCTTATGGAGAAACTAGAATTGACGAAGTAGGTTTTGTAACAAAACGGTTACCTTAAAAGGCTTACAAGTTGGCACAGTATATTAAAACCACCGCCTAAAGGGGAAGTCTGGGCTGAATAAGAGCACCAGCTTTTGCATTATATGATGCTTCAGTTATGTTACATAAGGCGAAATGTAGATCGCATACTCTACCAGTCTTCAAACCAAGATAAGGGCAATTATAGTAACTAGTTTGAACTCTCCATCGTGTAATCGGCAGACAAGTTCCGTTATCACCTAGCTTCCGCAGCAAAAAAGCATCTACATAAGGCTACTACTTTGGGGTGATCACATTATGCACAGAACAAATTGGTAAAACCAAATAGACGAATAATTAATGCAATTGAACTCCACGTAGTCTCCCGAACGCACAGATTAACAGTGCTCTCAATAAAAAGGGTCGGTTTATGGATGCCACCTCACAGTGCATTTATCAATTTACACATAAGTGAGGAGGAAGTTGCACAGGCGCATTGGGGGCCATATTGCATCATAATAATTCACGCCTTTTGCGGTTTGCCAAAGTAACCACAATCACCCACTTCAATGTGTTTAGAAACTGGTACCAATGAACGTGACCCCGTCCTGGACATTACGAGCATCCACAATCCAGACAACTCACGTTACCGTAAACCTGGCACTGAAAAGTCATAACGGAATGCACCTATCACGCTGCGGCTGTCAACCATTTGGTGCAAACGAGAGAGGAACTATTTTAAGTCAAATCACGTGATAACGCAAGTTGCAATTCAAAAACGATCAACCAACATATGGCCCCGAAAGACGTCAGCTGAACCGCTCGCTCCTAAATAAGGAATTGAAAAAGCTATCGACTGTTGTGATCACTTCCATTTGACAGTTCTTTCAACGACTATATGGCTGGTCCACAAGTGTTTCCGACAGTTGGTAATAGTTAGAACTGGATTCTCAGACCAGACGCAAAACGAACGGGCCCACAACTGGTGTCGTGTGAACACGGTTGCCGGAAATGGTTCGTAATTCTTCTAACATTCGACTCTGATACCTGTCTGTCCACAAATACCACACATTAAATTCGTCCATCCTCACGCAACCTGAAACCTGTCGACCGATGTCAAGAAATTCAGTATACGAACACACTGAGTTACACGTATCTGTTAATTTAACACACCGGTATTAATTCTGCGATGCAGAATGAACATCAATATTAGTGAGACAAAATTTGGAAAAGAGTACTAAGCGTTTTATCGATCAAAGTCGTTTCATCGCATCCACAAACTGTGATGGACAGTAGCAATACACGGAAAGACTGAAAAAATTAAAATTCACAATCAACACACGCAGACTGTACTTATCAATTTGGTGCCGATGCCATATAGAGGCTTTTTTGTCCACATGAGATGGGATCTTATTTGGTACAATTCTGTTTTTTACACAGGGAATGCGGAGTTTCTTCAAACGTGATCACAGGACAACAGATTAACAAGTAGGTTGGCAGATCTGACGATCTACACGAGACAGTTGTGAACAATCAGGACTACGGATGGATTCGAACAGAATGTCTATAGACGGTAAGCGCTCTGACAGTTGAGCTACGAAACTAGGTCGCGAACTCGGATTCCAGCATGAACTGTTTGAAAAATCCAGTCGATCCAAAGGGTCATTTAGGGGATTCCATATGAGACAGTGGAACAGGTGAGTAGCAGAGTCCAAATGTGAAAGGTTCCTTTGTTTACGACATTCTACGTCATTGTTGAGGTGAGCCGCGGCCCGAACCATATTACCTTCCGGTCTGGCTCATGACCGCTATCATGATGATGATGATGGCCGATAGTGTAGCGTACAGTCGGTCACCATCATCACCGTAGACGACAATAAATCATTGGTCCTCATTTATGTCTAACTACCACATAATCATCAAAAAAAGGCAAACTGAAGCTAGGAAGAAAAAAAATGCAGTGAGAGGACAGAGAATAAAACTACCAAAAGCAGCGATGACTATATCCAAATACACGGAATCAATATGTCTACATCTTGTAAACAAACAACCGAGTTATAAATGAAAGTATGGCGTCCGATGGCTTCCAATCACTCGTGTCATTAAATGCACTCACTTCACGCCATTAAGCCACATGAGCCACCACCTCACCTAAAGTCGCCAGCCGTTGATTCTGTGAGTCGAGAGGTCCTCAGTCTGAGAGGCGAATCCGACATACGGCGGCCAACTCCTTGGTGAACGACTTCAATCGTCTAAGCCAGGTCATCATCTGCCTGTTGGGGAAAGTCTATTCTTTCCAAGATATCTTCGAAAAATAATTTGTAGTTTTGAATTTTACCATTTCGACTCATAAAGTACTAGAACTTAATTTTGGCGCACGTTTCTCCTTCGTCTTTGATTGGTCTATTCAACTTTTGATGCATCAATTCAGATGAGATTCTTCAAGATTATTCAAAGACTACATATAGGCAGACGCTGGTCTGCTATATTACCTTCGGTGTGACAGCAAATACATTACTGATGAGTAGGGGGGATTTTGTTTTTCACATAGATTGAACACACCAACAATTGATCGCAGCTGTCGCATTCCTACAGACTTTCCAGTCGGCCCATTTCGAAAAGAAGCACTAGACTCGAGTTTCGCTCTCACTAGAGCTCGTCAGTTGTGCATATCATCGCCACTGCAGCCTGGACTTGAACCACAGATACGCTGTTAATGAGGCAACCGTGTTTACCACTACGCCATTGACCTCACATTAGGCACGACCGAATAATCATATGTGAACACTCAACCACTTTCGCTTGTGAGTAATGATCAGGTTGCCCGATCGCTTCGAGAGGAGACACAGTTACTGTCTGTTAACTCTAATAGATGACCCCTCGACTAGGACTTCTCTCTAAGTCGAAATCACAGAAATCATTGACTTGTTGGGCGGTATTTGATTATTGATGAGTAGTGGGGGGATTTTGATTTTCATATAGATCGAACACACCCACAATTGATCGCAGCTGTCGCATTCCCATAGACTTTCCAGTCGGCCCCTTTCGAAAAGAAGCATTAGACTCACGTTTCGCTCTCGTTAGAGCTCGTCAGTAGTGTATATCCTTACTACAAATGGGAATAGAACTCTGGACACACTTTCATGAGACAACTGCGTTGATCACTGTGCCATTGATCTCACATTAGGCACGACCGAATTATTATATGTGAACGCTCAGTCATTTTCGCTTGTGAGTAATGTTCTGAAGATTAAGAACAGCACCAAAGAAAAATATCTTGAACTGCCATTGTGTTACGCAAACGAAATTGAGATACTTAGAAATGGAAAAGACGCGTACAGCTGTTCTTGGAAATCACAAAAGCTTCCCAATCCATACGAAACAAAGAGCAAGAGTGTGCACCAGATGGCGTGCATCTGTGTGTA
Source organism: Paragonimus heterotremus (assembly GCA_013368495.1). NCBI lineage: Eukaryota > Metazoa > Platyhelminthes > Trematoda > Plagiorchiida > Troglotrematidae > Paragonimus > Paragonimus heterotremus. The sequence continues at coordinate 7,184 of LUCH01018672.1, read as the reverse complement.
TAGAATGACCCTTAGGCGGCTGGTTACTTCGTGATGTATTTACCACGGCAACCTGTAGGAAGAGGTCGTGAACTTGGATTGGCGTACGCAGTGCTTTTTATCTACCTTCAAGATGTGAATCTTGAACCCCGTGCTCGGAAAACGAAAACGATTGAACAGAGACGAACTTAATCATAATTGTTTGTTTAGTAACAAGAAACTCACATCTGGATTCTCGTCCTTCAACTGAAGGAGAAACAATGGTAGCAGATGTTCCAACGTATTCTCCTTGCCAAGCAATGGGGCCAACGCCATCATGACTCCCGCCAGGGCGGTTTTGACCTGCAAATTTGTCTCACCAACCATTTCTCGGACGATAGGCAACAAATTTTTCATGATTATGGATTCACGAGTGTCTGCGGGCAGGGCTGAAGCAAACTTTTTCAATTTGCCTGCTGCGGCCGCACGGACCTCACCTTCGGGGTCTTTCAGGAGTTGCTGCGCAAAAGATGAAATAAAAATGCAACCAATTATTGCGTATCAGATGGAAGAGTACGGCCAGGTGGTGAAATGGCAGAGTGCAGGTTACAAGGTTCACACACTCGAAACTGGTGAGATGAGTTCATTAGGTGTATCCAATACAAAAGACTGGATCATCAGAGAAATTCAACCAACTTTGTCCAAGAAAGCGGGGAGCAATAAAAGATGAACGATCCTCGCAAATCAAACACCTAACAAAAATAACAACCAGGAGACTGTAAGTGACCGATTCCCCACACAATGGCGAAGAAAGCGATATAGCAGATAACTGCGCGTACATGAAAGCTACAAGCATGCAAGAGACAGGGGAACTTTGCACAGTCACCTTGACGCAAAGCGAAGTTCAAAGCGACGGCGCCTTTCCGTAAAACAGCCGGGTTTCGGCAGTCTAATCGATTGAAAGGAAACCACGCAGCAGATAACGCAACCGTACTACGGATAAAAAAAGGCTTTAGTATGAATACCCCATAGACCCTTGCGACTAAGGTGGTTCAAAAAATCACGGGGGATAAATGATAACAAAGTTGTACTTATCTCAAAGTCAATACAACTCATGGTGTGCACTAGCAACCATCTTTGAAGGAACCATTTCCGCTTCGTCTACGTCAACAAAAGGTAGCACCGGCATCAGCAAGATTAACAGTCCGACAGATAATTATGGGAATGGCAGGTGCCCACGTAACTCTGATCCATTGGTTACAACTGGTGGATTGGGCTCAAGTAACTTCAAACCGAATCGAATTCACAAAAAATAATCGCAATCAATCATCATCATCATAGACAGCAATACATCGGTGGCGCACACTGATGCTTAACTGCTACACAACCACGGAGGAAAAAAAAAAGAAAAAAGCCATATGCGAAGAGAGTAAAAAAGAGGAGAACGGGAAGGGACCTTACTACTAAGAATGGCTACGTCTATATTCAAACATACAACATCAAGGCGCCTACACCTTGCAAACAAACAACCGAGTTGTAAGTGAAAGTAAAGCGTCATCAGCAAGACAGCTTCCTTACGGCTTTCACTGGCCCGCGTCATTAAGTGCACTCACTTCACAGACAACTCAGACAAACAACGACAACATTCACGCTACTGAGCTCGGTTAGCCGCCATCTCACCTAACGTCTCAAGCCACTGACTTTGAGAGTCGCGAGGGCTCCAGCCTGAGAGACGAACCCGATCTACAGTGACTAACCCTTTCGTGAACGAATTTAATATCCTTTCTAGTTCCTATCCGCAATGTGCTAGCTAACAAGTCGTTGGCCATATCCGTCTAGCGCATTCAAACTCAGAATCCGTTTGTCGGAGTCACCTTAACAAAGGTGGATTCTTGTTTCGATTACTTCATCATCGGGTTGTTGTAATACCACGCACTGCTCGCACATGCTCGCAGTTAATCGTAGCGGAACTGAATGAGACGTATCAGTGTCGTTCGGTCGACCGTAATGCTTGGAAAACAACCTACTTTCACGGTCGCCATACTATTTTACTGGGTTGTGTTTGCTCGCACATGACAAGGCGGCCTGGATTGTCTTGATAATTGCTCACTCGCTGCTGGCTTAGTTGAAATTTAGAACCCCGTCGTCATGTCCACCTCAAGCAGGTTTACGCCATTTATTGGCCCTTATTCGTATATCCGTCTGGTAGGACTCGTGAACAAGTTCACGTGGCTGCAAAGTTGTTCGAGCCATCTGAAATGACATTGTGATGACAGCCGCCCATTTGAAAACACTGTTCTGTCTTTGCCATAGTTGAATCCACCCTCATTGGTTACGATGGCGCTGGAGGTGTAGAGAATGAAATAGCGGCGCGTATTCCTAAGGCTAGGGCGGTGTTTGCTAATCTGAGACACTTATAACGACAGAGATATTTCCATGAAGCTTAAGGGTCGCGTATATCAGACAATAGTGAGGGCTGTATTACTTTACGGCAGCGAAACCTGGCCGCTCAGGATAGAGGATGTGAATCGTCTTCAGGTATTTGACCACCGGTGTCTGCATCCAATCGCTCGTATCGGGTGGCACCAGCCAGTAAGCAATGAGGACGTTAGGAAGCGGGTGTTTGGTATTGATTTTCAAACGAGTTCTTTTGTTCAGTCACTACATTTGCGTAGACTTCGATGATTAAGTCATGTACTAAGGATGCCAGCTAATGGTTTGCCACACCGAGCACTATTTGCCGACGCTGCGGCCGACTGGCGTAAGGTGCGTGGTGGACAGATAAGGATTTGGCGTAGACAAATGAAATCGTTCACCAAGGGGTTAGTCACTGTAGATCGGGTTCGTCTCTCAGGCTGGAGCCCTCGCGACTCGCAAAGTCAGTGGCTTGAGACGTTAGGTGAGATGGCGGCTAACCGAGCTCAGTAGCGTGAATGTTGTCGTTGTTTGTCTGAGTTGTCTGTGAAGTGAGTGCACTTAATGACGCGGGCCAGTGAAAGCCGTAAGGAAGCTGTCTTGCTGATGACGCTTTACTTTCACTTACAACTCGGTTGTTTGTTTGCAAGGTGTAGGCGCCTTGATGTTGTATGTTTGAAGATAGACGTAGCTATTTTTAGTAGTAAGGTCCCTTTCCGTTCCCCTTCTTTTTCTCCATCTCTCTTTCTATACAGGGTTTACTCTTTCTCGTGGTTGTGTAGCAGTTAAGCATCAGTGTGCGCCACCGATGTATTGCTGTCTATGATGATGATGATCGCGTATTTCACTTAAGTAACGAAGTAAAATGGCTGCGAGCAACTTTGACGCAATAAATCTCAGACTAAACCCTCCTTGATTTGCACACGAAATACATGAGCCGGTTTTGAAAAAAGAACGAGGTTAGTCAAACTTTAGACATTCGGAACAACTTCAGTGATTCACAGTTTTTGGAGCAGAGCCATCGGCTTCCCAACTAAGGCTGGACCCCATCGTCTGAGTCGGGCGCCTTGTAACGTTTCAGAAGCTTGATCTTCAAAAACACGTTTGTTTCCGTGGGCGGAGAAACGTCTACAGAGCAATTCGCACAAAGAGAGCCCGAAGGTACCGTCAATGGCGCGAGTTCCTAGTTGAAATGCTGTCGAAAGTGTTCAACCCAGAGTCCTAAACGCCGTCGCAGGTTATGAGTAGGTTTACCATTGGCTTCGCAGATTACCTAGCTCAGGCCGTGCATCGTGCAGTGCGTAGGAAGTTAGTGAACGAAAATGAAGTTTAGTGACTTGGCCCAGGCTAACCGGTTTGAATCGGACACCAGAATAAACGATGAAACCGATTCGTAAGCTGCAGCTAAACGTTAAAGGACAGTCAACAATCAAGAGATCAAATCCACTGGCAATGGGAAGATACCTGTAGCCCGCTGGCTACAGCACGTGGAACAGAAGTTGGGCGCATTACGTCACTTAGATCCAACATGGCAATTGACTGATCACGTAGCAATCGTGTACGCTCAGAAACGCCATCGGTGGTAACGTGCGCCGCGTGCCAGGCAAGACGGATTTTGGAAACGGCAGGGACAGATGAAGTTATCGAAAAAGTCAACGAATTTTGCATGAGTCTATTGAACGAGACGTCTCAGAGATTTCTGCTCATAGCAGATTAACTCATTCGGAATAGCACTGCGCTAGAAACTCACAAAGAAAGCCACCCAAAGCATCTACAGCAAAAGCACTTGAAGCCATTAGTGAAATTCAGCTACAACGAATTATTTGATTTGTGTGATTTCTCCCGCACTGGCCGGAACCTCAATCACAACGCTTTGCTCTAGTCAACCATCTTATCAATCCCAGGCAGACAACCACTTCAGGCAAAGGAACTACTCTCGAAATTGAAAACAACCTGTGTGAAATGTTTCAATAGTCTTTTCCCTAGCTATCGCGTCTCACAGAAGTGGAACACAAGCGGAACGGCGGGTAGATGCCAAACGACATTTGAGCAGCATATTGATGACCGGTTCTCAAACGGATTAGAACATAATGAACACTAATCTACCAGCGAAGTTTTGTCTACGAGTTTCGATAAAGAAAACGCACAACTTTCTCCGTGTGTGGAGCGACTGGCAAGCCCACTCAAAAGATGGTCCTATCTTCGAAATGACCAACTCAAAAGACGTGAACACTAGTTGAAACATGCGGTTGTAGAAAACTTCAGGCGCATTTTGAGAAGTGATTTGATTCAGACGGCTAAAAGGGGATATTTCCAATCTTTCGATTCAAAGGTGCATGAATTCGTTCACAAGCCGAAGTTTGCTTAGGTTCGTACGTAAGTGATTGCGCAGTTGTGCCTGGTATGAACCACCAAAGGACTAGTCCAACACAACCCCGAGCGCTGTTCGTCAAACTATTCCGTCTCTTACGGTATGTAGCAACTCACTTGCAGTTGCAGTGACATTTACATGAGTAGATTAGGTTAAGAAGTATCTCAGCGAACAGCCGAGATACTCTGAAATTGCCGAAATAACCGATGACGAAACAACCCTAAACCGGTGGACCTGTTGTACTATGTGTAATATCACTATACTACGACAACCGGCTAACAAGTAGACTCGATAACCCACTTAAGATAGTGTTGCACAATCGGAACCAGAAATCATGTATCTGGGCTAGGTTTATTCAAACATGCCAGCCGGTGCTGTGTACAGAAAAGTGACTGACAGCTGTATACGGGGTATACACCTTCCCACTGCAACAGACCAGCACAGGCAGTGTCAACATATAATGTTTTCTTTCCCTTATGACGAAGTCCTTAAAGAGAACAGTTGTTCAACATAACGCATGTCCACAGATTCGAATACGAATTTAGCCAGCGGCGCAGATTCGAATATGGATCCGATCAATTCCATCTGATGGATCGGTCCAATTATATCACATTAAAACCGAAACAACCTGGAAAAAGCCAACCAACCTGATACACGTCCACTAAATGTTGTACAGTGATTTGTGGTTTGACAGCCGTCTGCAGATCCGTGATGTGATCGGCCAACTGGTAGCGCACCCTCCAAGATTTGTCCTCTACAGCGCCACGAACGACGGGGATGACGTGGGCCAAAATATCCTCGGCTGGTAAGACCTCGGCAAACTCCACGGAAGCATTTACACCAAGTAGGCGAACTGAGTCCTGATCATCTTGCTGATAAAAGAAAACGAACAGTTAAATTCTAACCATTCTGCCTACCTGTCTAAAATAATACTGAGTAGGTCCATTTTATGCGCGGATAAACAACTCTGAAATTAATGTATGCAGTTGATTTTAACGCCATCGAAGCGTGATGACATGTGTTCGTGTTTAAAGAGTTACACGTACAATGACCGACTTACATCAGCTTCGATTCGCCAATTTACTGATTATCGTGACCAACGTTCGCACATTGTCAGCCGAGTAAACGGTCAGCTAATTGCTCACTTTTGTTAAAAAATTATTCTTCATATTAAATTTAAGCACCAAGTGTAACGGCAACTTGTTCCGGCTACCATGAACAACCTTGGCAAACAATGAGAAAGCGTATGAAATGAAAGAACATAAAAATCGAAATTAAGGATTAAACACACGTATAAAATTACATAGTTGGAGGTGAACAGACAGAAAGGAAATAAATACGCATAATACCAGAGTGCTGTTTGTCATGAGTTTATACTATGCCCCTCATAGCCCCCAAGCAACGCAGAGGTCCACGAGATCGTTATACAGAGCTACCGTCTACGCTCAAAGCCCCACACCATCTGAACTTCTTTTACACAGCACGCATGCCGAAGTGAACGGTCACCCGTAACCTCTGAAGGTTGATTAATCCAACAGGTGGCAAGCAACTTTACAACACCCCCAAGTCACTGGTAAACGCAAGTGTTGGGTATATCACTATTCATTCAATTCACACCTTGATTCGACTGCAAAGGATGCCGAGATTACTCTGATAACTACTTAGCGATGCAGCATCAAGTTACCGAGGTCGAGACCTAACGTCATAGATACCAGACATTTCTTAAGCAAAGAACAAAAAGGTGCGTAACACACCACAATAACAGCTTATGTGCCTACGTGAATATCACTTCGATGCACTGCCACTGTTCATTCGAAATATTCGAAACAACAGTTATTTCATTTGTATATCTCTCTCCATAACAAACGAAGTCATTTAGTATCAACCCATCGGTCGCTGAGGCGGCAGTGGACTAACCGATGATGCCTAAAACATCGCGTCACATCATTAGTACTATCAGTATCGTCAACAAAATTCACTGAAAACGTTGTAGTCTTTCAGGGTGACTTAGGATGCTGCACCTGAACAATCGCTGTATTGTATCTTTTCCCGAACGCAAGACCGGTTTTCGGTCGAGATGTACAGCACCGTTAAGCATGGGTGGCAGGTACTGTCTTCTTGGTTGGAGAGTTCGTGAAGATCCAAATCGTTGGCTGAAAACACTCTGACATGACAACGCATCACAGTCAGTGGTGAGCCTGTTTCCGAATCTAGTTGACTCTTCTTTTATAAAGCCCAGTCGCTTTTGTTTAGTTTGTCCTCTTTTTTCCCGATTTACATTAGTACTAACTTATTATGCTGCAAAATCGTGAACCAGTTTCAGGACCAACGGTAGTTCGCACCATTGTACCCACAGGTGCGGTACAAGGCTGACCTAGCTGTTTCAGAGTGTGAAAGTTGAAAGCACTTATATTAACTCGCATTCTGCCTAAGCAAGGGA
>LUCH01018671.1:0-12123 GCA_013368495.1 Paragonimus heterotremus | reverse complement strand
TTATTGAGTTGATCTGTAATCAGTGATATTCGTTGAATGGTACAAAGAAAGAACTGCCAGTGCGACACATCAAACTTAAGCTCTTTACGACACCACGAAGTTGGCGATGCACGGGGAGGAACGTATGTGTTTTATAAGGTTTAGCAATATCTGCAGAAACATCATCGTATACAGCAGACAACTCTGTTGTAGCACAGTCAGACGGCCATTATTCCCCTGAGTAGTCTTCGAGGCTTACCCCATTGAAACTGTCAATACGTGTTTAATTTTGTGCATATCGATGAGGCAGATTCTATGACTGCTGCATGCTACTACGTGTTCATTCATGATGTGTTCATCCATCAGACAAATTCTGTTTATTGCAGTTGACTGGTTTCAATTTACAGCGCGCTAATCAGGTCACCCGTTAATTCTTGCTCACACTGTGCACTGTTTTTTGTGAGAGTGCAGCCTGCTCAAATATTGTGTCACATTGACACTACTGAGATATGCGTATACATTATTAGAGCACAGTTTGTTTACGTTATATATAGTGATACTTGATTTATTTGATACCCTGTAACAACGGTGAAAGAAACAATTTACATAAGTTTATTCGAGCATCTTACAGCAGTACAGATGCTTTCATGAATGAATTACCATTTAATAAAACAACTTTTTTTTTCTAGATTTATTCAAGTAAGTTATTGAATATGGTGAAGTATTTTGCTTCATATCTGAGGTTGTTGTGGTTTATTAGGAAAGTGTTGAAAGATGACCCCATGTATAACCATATTCAGTAAATAAAGTGCAGTACTTATCTCCATCGTTACCACATATACTGCCCCTAATTTTCTCTTACTGTTGATCAGTCTGTGATCTGGAAATGTCTAAATGCTGAACGGAAACAATTTAATCTGATAAATATCCTTGGGAAACTTGTAATTTCTATCATTTCTTAATTAGTGAAGTATTGTTTTACTCTGAACTGACCAATGACTATTTGTTTGAGTGGGCAGGGCTCCGTTTCAGCGTCTTTCGTCACTCAGTGTTTCTTGTGTGTGAGTTTCCTCGTACGGGTTTATTCTTAGTTCAATTTCTGGGTATGGTTTACAACCTAAGTGATAAAATTGATTTTGTTGTATATTTATTAAAGTAGTACCATACTAAATTCATTATCTATGAGCGCATTTGCATCAATCGTTTCGAGAATACCGGACGTTACCGGACGTCACACATTGAAAGGCGCATTTCTTCGATCACCGGATTACGCGTAACTCGGTGTGAACTTGAATCGTTAATGAACGATGCAGTGTTACTCTACTATTCCAGCATTTGACCACCGTAGTTCGCTGTTCAACGGAAAAGAGAAATAACGTTCTGCTGTCATGCTGTCATTCTTCGCGAATGAAAAAGTTTGACATTGCGGAACTTGCCGCTGGCCCTGCTAATTACGGTACTGTGGAGGTTTGACCTGATTCTACGTGCCAGAAGTTGGGCAATCGGTGATCAAGTAATTCTGTGCTTATCGAGGCGGCGGCAATGTCCTATGAAGCATTCGCCTCTTTAAACAACACTCAGGTGAACAGTCTTACCTGTGTTGACGTTTCCGCTTCTATTAACCGTAGTTTGCAAACGGTTTGTTCATTCGAAAGGCTTTAGGTGTTTCCAACAGCTGTATCAATGATAGGAACCCACATAAACCGTGTTGCTGTGTGTTTGCCGCTTGTTTAGGGCCCTTAGTACTAAGCAAGGATCCGACCCCGAAGTAGCAACAACAACTGTAGCAGCCCCATTGGAAGACATGAGGAGTATGTTCAAACCCGTCGCCGTTTCCGCTTTTATGTTCCTCGTGGGTTGTGCGGCGTTTCCAAAACAGCGTTATGAGGATCTGTTAGAGGAAGTGCTGATCCAAAAGACAGATAGACCACATTTGAGACCACGAATACTCAAGCTCCCGTGGGGCTCCGTGAAATCCAAGCCTGTCCAGAAAATCGGGGTCAGATTTACTGCCGTATCAGTGGGAAATATCAGCCCTTCCTCTCACCAACTAGCCTTCGGAAGGTTCTTCATTAGTGTGCACACTGTTAAAGCGTTAGTGAGGGCCCTCAGACCATTAGTTCTTGGGGTCAGTCTTCCGGAACTTTCGGTGGAAAGCTTCGAATGATCCCCAAAGAACTGTTTTGCTTCAGTCAGAAATTTTAAGGGCAATGTGGCAGGTAAATTGGTCGACGAAGAATGAAAACTTTCATATTTGTTGCGTTATTGCCGTGCTAGGGAGAGAAAGACAGTTAGGCGTTACGCGCTTTTGCCAAGGTGGCATAATTTATACAGATTATCCGAATTTTGCACCAACAGCGTTTCCTCCATTATGATGTTATGTAAACGGTGAGCAGGGAAGTTTCAGTAGATCCTAAGTTGGTCGCTGGCGATGTTGATGTCCGGTGTAGACTGGTTAATCAGATGAAAGGCTGTCAAGCGATGCTGACACAGCTAGATACTAATGAATAACTAAACAACCCGCTCAACGTTATTAGAGCAGTTTAACGATTGGCTCACCACTTACAGGTAGATGAACAGAAGTAGCGGGCAGCAAAAATGATTCCAGAAGGAAACATTCTTTCATAGACATAGTCTGGCGGTCAACGCTAGTAAGTATGGCCAGCTGGCTGTTTTCTTAGAAAGCATCAAGGGATTTAGGTACACTAGCTGTTACGTCAGCGTAGGACTAACCTATCAGAGGATAAACTCGAAGTGCCAATCACGACGTACGTGAATGTGCTATTCTATCGAATAAGGCCATTTTGGATTATTGGTTTGACACTACATTGTTCAACGACTCTATAGCGAGGACGATTGGTTTATAAGGGCCGCCGTGTAAGGTGATTTTCCGCGTCCTACATAAAACGTCAGCAACACAATGCTATCAATTACCCATCGAGTTGCAATCCTTAGATCACCAAGAGTGTATCACGTCTGATTTAGTTGATACGGTAGAAAACGAAGTGGCAACCATAAAAACCTCAGTACGATTGTACACATTGACTACTACTGAATTATATGAATCACCGTTTTGACCCTAACTTAAGGTCTGTTCATCCTACAAGCATAAATACAAAATGTTCGACGTGCATCTCAAATTTTCAGGGCGTAACTACGGAGGTGGTGGAAGCCATTCTCCACAGCCTACACGTGTGCGCTCGAATTAAGACATGCCCTACAATCCCTGGTCAATAAATTTCGGATTAGCCGAACTACATCCACTCAATTATCTGATGAACACTTCATCACAAGCTGATCACGCGTTTCATATGGTATCAGAACAATTATACACATAGACAACCAAACCCACTACCACCCAGTTAGGTCATCTAAACACTTATCTTTTCTATCAATATTTCCATATTTCAGCCCTATTTATGAGCTAAATGGATCCTTTTTAACTATGCACGTCTAGTCTGTACAACCTGATACACTTGTTTGCAACCCTCTTTTGTCCTGAATACTTTGAGTGTGATGACACGACTAGAACAATAAAGAAACCCTACGCTCATGAGTAAACCTAACCAGTACGCAAAGTTTGGCACCAGTCTCGAGTGAGCACAACCAACAATCAACCCCAGTATGCAGTGTATTGGTGAGCTGGTATCTTTCAAGTCTCCCTGGTATGTGATAAAGCGTAGCAGAGCACAACTCATTGAAATGTTCTCAGTTTTATACTAACGGCAAATATGACACACAAGACACTAGAATCACTAAGATAAGACGGAGTCAATTTCAAGACACGTGAATCTTAGAACTGTTGTAAGATGAGGAGAGGAAACTATTCGGGAAATAGTTGGACATGCAGACGCACGAGCAGCCGGAGAGCAATAGAACAATATTGTTCAATAAACTGAATTTACTCGGGCCACGTATAACACATATTAACAAAATCGAACAACGTGTCAATAAGTGTTCAACAATCGCACATTGCTTGTCTTTGACTCCAATGGTCGAAAGTAGCCCAATGGAAATGGGGGGTTGAGTTGAGAATCCCTATCGGTAACGATCTATGGGACAAGTGAAGATATGACCCGTTTGAGAAAAAAAGAACATGGAGAAACACTAAATAATCCTGACTAACTGTTAGTGAAGTTCAGAACTAAACCGAGAAGGTTGTCTCAAGTAAACACATGTCGGAATTGTCTTGCGAATGCCCACAATCGATACATTCAACTCAACTGTGGGATTTTACATTCTGCGGTATAACTTTGACGATAAATACTCGCACCCTGACGAAAACGACTGAGTGTGCGTCGATTAGAACATTATTTTGCCTCCTTCTATTCATGTGCACCCATCATCCTTTTTCTGAAATTGACAAAGTTGCAACCGCGTGAGTAATTCCGTTGCGCGTTCAAGAGGTGCTAGTGAATTGATAATACATGATTCAACCTCATGAATGTAGATACTGGCTAACAGTCGTTCCTTGTATGTTCCACGGTACCAAGACCTCGATCAGTATTGTACTTCGAATCAATGGTATACGCATACTTGACCAGTATATCAGGCTGACAGGATGAGTCAATCGTGAGGAACAGAGCGTGGACCAGTTGCAAGAAACACTCTACTTACGGCGTTCCAGTTGACGACAGACGATCAAACTTATCTAGAATGTGCACCATTGGTGATTGAGAGGTTATCGAACCCGTGAAAATGCCTGTCAGGTGTACTGGCTGATGAATTAGCAATATGGCAGCTGACTTTCATAACCGAACAATGAAACGCAGTATGGTTGTTAGCTGAATATGAAGGTGAAGTACGGTAACAATAAACGATAACTGTTTTACGTTATCACTCAGGATTATGCGCACTGTGACAATCAAACTGGCATGGTTGGCAAAGTCCAAGTCAAAATGGACAGCCGTGTTTTTGGTGAGTAGCAAACGTTGTAGTAAAAGTGGTTGAATGTATCAGTTCATACTGTAATGTAAGATACAGACTTCATTTTCGGAACCACACTGAAGTAATATCTACATTTCAACAGCCTTCCTTATAGTTAGTTGAAAATGAGCATCCTAATACACACTAGACAAATAATCGTTGTACATTTATGAGTATTGGTCTATCTAACTTCTGTAGGTGGCAGTAGTTGAAGAGACAATATTCAAGTTGATGTCCGGCAATCAGCCTCATTGCATATCTTTATGCTACAACTTTTTTTCCATTTTGGGTTGCTTGTTCAGAGATTCTGAAGGAGTTACAATTATATATCTTAAGATCTTGAATAGAAGTGACGGTATCTTTATCTGATCGTTGAGTGAGAATGCATCAGTGGATATCAGACAATCATAAATGATAATGTTGGATTTGTTCCTCAAAAATGTAGTCAGCCATGTTTTGCATCACGGCTCTAATGATGCTAGGCTCTACCGTGTAATGTATTGACACAAGGCGACGTTGCTGGAATGGCTGTATGTGTAGACGACTTCTATATCGTCAACAAACAGAAAGAGCTTGTTATGTTCGACAACACTGTATGAATCATCTACATAATCGAGGGAAACGAGGGGTTTTTGAACGCCCCCCTAAACCATTCTACCAGTGACTGACTTCGGTATCGAACAATGCTCGTTTATTTCGACCATTTCGACGCAACCCTCAAGACATGGAGAAAGCCGGCTATGTATGAGTAGTGTTTATGAAAAGATTCTACTTGATCAAGAGGCGCTCAGGGAATAGACGATTTGGAGACATCTGTAGATCTAAAAGTATGAAAATTATCACATTGTCTATGTCGGCGGACATCAACACATGAATAAACAACTCCAATGGTAATGTCATTCAAGAGTGCGTATGGGATACACGGTGGCATTACGAATCTAGTATTTCTGGCGACGTGAATAACTCGACAATATGCACTTCCATTATCGTTTCAAAAGTTCCTGAGCAGACAGATGTGCGGGTGATGAGGTGATAGTTATCAATGTCATGCTCTTGACCACGTTTGTAGCGAGGCATAATAAACGACGTTTTACACTGAGTTCTAATTAGAACTGGTAGAGTAGATGAATGAAGCAAATTTGCTTCATGTACATATCAGTTATGTAATAAGTATTTCCTGGCTTCTGTGTTTGAGTACCACCGGTAGGACATTTTCAGGCCTGATGTGAATATTGGATTCAATGGTAGCCAACTGTGAACAGATACTTTAAAAATCAACCAAAATAATACTCAAGAATATGTTTGTCTTTGTTTGGCTATTCACATATAACTTGTTGCTTTCCACCAAGAATGAAACCACAAAAGTGCAGCTGAGGATGTCCAACACATTTTTGGGGTCATCTACAACGTTTTATTTTCATGGGTAATAAATGTGTAACAAGAGTTCCGTTTGTAACCCTTTTGTCTCATTCGCTGCAGTGGTTCTCTCTTACTTTTACTAGCCAATGAGCGCAAGTTAATTTCCATTTAAATGATGCAGTTGCGTATCATATTTTATATCACTGAATATGTTGCCCATTCACATCACCAAAGAGCAATCTACTGTTTCCCTGTGTTTCAAATTAAGGCTCTTGTGTATGTCCATTTCTCTTTAAGTAACGAGTCCATTTTTGTATATAAGAATCGACGCGGTGCAATCTAATGAAGACTAGAATGTTGATAGAAAAAGTGAATCGTTTGAAAAATCTTTCAGGTGAGATGTTTGGGAGAATGTTCTCCAATCTAGAGATCCTAGCATGGAAGGTACTCTAATCACTGAATTTGATTGGATAATAAAATACGGATATCGGTTTGGTAAATGTATGAAAATAAAGGAGGCATTCGACATTATTCAAGTTCTTTAAATTGTTCTGGTGTACACGAGGCTCTGTTGGTTTGATCCGTTCGGTCAAATGCATGGGTGAAATTTGGCGTGTTTTCCAGAAGCTTAGGATGGGGTCCAGAAGAAGTAAAGCATGTTCAATTCAAACATGGTTTGTCACCTCTGTAGTGTCAGACAAATCATTTCTGTTGTCTAAAGTGAAACTATCGGCTGTGAAAGCTTGAGATAGGATAACAAATAACGATATTTCAGTGGTGATCAGTGAGTATGTTAGGTGGATATTTTGGATATTTATTGCAGGTACTGGTGTATAAGCTCAATGTTATAACGCTTGTCCGAACTGTGTCTTGTTCTGTTTAGTTGTTGTTCTCTCAATTCCGATTCGGGTTCGTCCAGGTCATGCATGCCTGTATATCGACCAAACCGAAGCTCTGTTATTTGCTGTGTGCAGGTGGTGACTACGCGCCTGCGTGCGCTTGTTTTCCGTGGTTTTGTAAATAAGCCATGTTCGACTAGGTTACATTGAATCTCACTGAGTCATTATTTTCCTCTTTTGTCTACAGACTTGATATGAGGACGAAATGTTTCGGACAGGCTACAAGCAAAGCATTTATCAAATAGGAAAGCTTGATATTTATTTTCAATCTGATACCCGCCCGATTTGTTTCATCATCCAGATGATCAGCGATGCTTATCGGATCACCAGCATGGCAAAAGTGAATAATGTTCGGATTTCTAACTCGTGTTCCGCCGACTCCTGAGCTGGTCAAATCAATACTGTTTGCCCTTCTTCCCAAGCTGGTGATTGTTCATTGTTTCCTTAAGTTACCAGTGTAAATGCAAATAGTCCAGTTAACTGTGCTGTTTTGTTAGATGGAAATTCGAACAAGAAACCCAAACCAAATGAAGTCATACGCACACGGAACATGTCAGTTTTTTTGAAACTGCAAATTCATTGATCTTGAACAGAATATTTCGAGAGATGGCTTTTTGGTTTTCGTTGTGCTATGATATTTGCCCACACTATATGAAGCGCAGTGTTAAATGAAAGAAATTATATATCAAACGTATTCATTTTTCATGTGATGCAGATGATCACATTTCAGCTCAGAGGTAACATCAATTTTGAGTTCATGACGATATGGACAAAAGTTTACGTGCGTTATGAATTACTCCTGACGTTAAGCATTGGTACAGTCATGTAAGATCAGAAATGTGTCTGGAATAAAACATTCGTTAACAGTAATAGAGAAAGCGAGTTGTGGTTTAGAAAAGTGAGAAATTCCCAAACCCCGTGCGTCCTGTTCCACGTGCAGCCGGTGTTACATTCAGCAGGTGGAGGTAATCGGATGGAATCATTGCATTCTTCATAACGATAATTTCCGTAACCATCCCAGCTATTAAATAATGATCCAGATACTCGAATTAGCACGACATGAAACGTTGATACAGTTTATGACAATACGTGGGATAGGCTTTGGACTTTGATCAATAAGCAATGACCTTAGATTAGTTACGCAAGTTTGCAAAATAGTGACCGCTATCTTACTGTGAAAACCACGAATTGATAACATGAAAATTCATAAACTGATGTTGCGCTACTATGAAGTCGGAGGTAACTTGAGGTAATTAAACATGAGAATGCGCGTGTCATCACACATGTAGTCGAAAATTACCAACCAAGCGCGACACACCGATTGTCTTTTCTTCCATTGAGTGGATAAGAGTTACCAGAGTGTATAACGACCATCTAACTGGGCATTCATTGAAATACGTGAGACGAATGTTTCAGTCATAAGTTTCTGTCTTCATATGTGTCTAGTTCACATTCTTCGTCTTATTGGCTTGCCTCACTGACGACAGCCTCTTTAGGAGGTGCATGTAATGCCTTTGGTTATAGCTATGCTAGGTTCATCAGCAAGGCACGTACTATTGTGAAATAAAACAATGCTATGTGCATGGAATTACCTAGCAGTATCCCGTTCACATTTTTTCATTCGATGAATCACCATCGTTGTACACACGCGTATAAAGCCACACACATTAGGCCAATACTACCTGACACCATGTGTCCGATTCAATTGTATTTGCTACGAGGTCACTGGGAACAAATATGCAGCTACGGCATATTCAGCTCACGACGTTGTATTCGATCATGGTGATATAATTACCTTCATAATTAACTAAACGGTGTACATCAATGGTCATATAGAAACTGTTCCAAACAGGAATGGTATTTCATACCAAAACACGTCTTTCAGGCTGTCACTTGTAATTCTTTGTGAATAAGGCACTTCCTCATTAGGCCGGACCAGACTGAACAGGTGGAGTAAATGGTGTTGGCAAGTGTTGTCCACTTATCGTTCACCACTTCGTCTTAGCTACAATAAACGTATTACGTTCGTTATAACGAGACCTTTGACGGGTTGGCGTTTTTCACGGTGCGTGCAAGAAGATTTATCGAGGGGCAGATTTCTCTTCACGTTGAAGACCGGAGCTATAACGGCATCCATTATCCTGAATCTACAATGCGTATCGCTATCCGTATGATGAGAAGTAGGGTAAACCCAAGAAATCCAGGCGATTCCTGTTTGGCATAACTCTCTGGCTTAGCTGCACACTAAAGTCAAGCACCTAATCTGTAACTGAGAATAGAGTCAGGAGTCATGAATACAAGATGTGTTATGCTATCGGCACAAATCCGGTAAGTAAATCGTTTGAAGGAGGCCCATAATCACTCGATCTATTGCCAATTTATATCTGTACTAAACTTCGAGCATCAGTGAAATACAAATGTTTCAGTTGAGACATTCGGGAGTAACAAGCATTTGATTAACTGTCACCTCGGCTGAATGTTCTGGATTAAAAATGGTGATTAGCTCTGGAAATCTGAAGGGTTAACCCCGTTAGTGCTGCTGCCTAATCCTTCGTATGAATATAACTCCGGCTATCAGAAACTGATTCAATATTCACTCAACAGGATCTTCATCAGGTTGAATTAACCCTTCCTGTTGAGTCCTGGTTTGTTTGTCTGCGAAATTTTTTAATTCGATTGTAAAGGGTTGGCAACAATATTTCCTTAATGGCTTTCAAAACATTTTGTTTGTTGATAAAAACGAAGACAAACTCATTCTACCCATACGTCATTTGGAAAGACAATGTTTGCTTCCAGTATTCGAATTCACAAATTGTCTGAGTGCGTTGATAGATAGATTGTCTTGTACGAAATTGATGGTTCTGGTCAACTGCCTCACCTAAAGCAAAGGCCGATGCCTGAACGGTTTTATTAGACTAACTGGTTTCTAAATATTCCAAATGAAACCTCTCCAAAAGCTTATCACTTCAAATATGTTCATCTTCACTTGCTCATGGATAACAATGTTTTTCCCAGTTCAACGATTACATTGATACATATATGTTACAAGCAGGTTCAGAAGAATAGGCTCCAGGCCGTAGCTTTTAGTCAGTCGGTCATCACGGAAATAATGCATATGGTTCTAAGTAATGATTTCAAGTTGGAAAGCGCCAATTTTGAAATAATGAACTGGGATCAAGTGTTTGAGTGCTTCACGCAAAAATAGACGAAGCATTTTTGCACTATCTTGTATGCTACTGAGAAAAATTATGCAAGTGAACAAATACAAAATGTTAACGTAATCACTCTGTCGTTATCATCAGCGGCATAAAAGACTGTTACGACAACTATTTTGTTAACGCCTTCGATATAACACGGGTAAATTGTGAGAAATTTTCAGTAAATTTGAGAACACATGTGAACGCATTTATGTACCAATCAACGAAAAATGGTATGTTTTCAGTCTCGAATGCAATATACATTCATACAACTCACGTTAGATCGTAGAAACATACTATGTATGTGGTTTTATTACAGGGGTAATAATCACAACCGACTTCTTTAGTTGTGGGGTCCATTGTCTTCGTAGTTGTTTGGTAGAACAAAAATAAAGGAACCTTATCAGCTGCATGTCACTAATATAAATTCAACCATGATTGATCGCTAGAAATTGGCGCTAAATTTACTCCAAGCGTTATATGCACCCAACCACTCTGTGATCATTGTACTCCCGTTGAAAACACCTCCTCGATATAAAACAATTTGCAGTTTGTTCCTCATGCGACTAAAATTTATTTGGTAGGAACATCTAGTGTTGGTATCGATGTTTGATTTCCTCATGTCATCTGTTTAAGATATTTTTATTGTGTTTGATTACTCAGAATGGAAGGTTCAATGTTGATTTCACACAGCTGGTGTTTACAAAACCATTAAACTAATTGAGTCGCACAGAAAGTAGGTAATGTATTCAAACATATTTATATGATTGCATTGTGAATAATGATATTCGACTTACAATGTAGAAAAAGAGTATATCGAGACGAGTTTCACCAACGCCCGTGTAATATGTTCTTGTGCTCCACAACCCTTCAAAGAATCTGATTGATATACACGTATAATTCGGATTCATGGTTGATATCGCTTGGAACGCGCAATAAAGATGTAGTCAATTTCATATATGTAGATTTCTAAGTTTGATAAATAATATGAACACGCCTGCTACAGACAGGACAAAGTATGTTCTGCGAAGTGTTCTCCATATATATATATCTATGTTTCTAAGTTATAATTTCTATTCTAATAGACGATTTCAGTATTTCACTTATCTGATTATCTCACTGTACGCTGAGCATCTTTGACTACTTACGGGTGCTGATTTACGATTGTCCCTGACAAGTTTCTGACTTCTTGAAGGAGGTGGTCTCGTTATCTTCTCTCAGTTGAATACCAATATTTTTCGGTTTATGGTGTACCGCACAGTCGAAACAAGCAAACACGCATGGGCTGAACATGAATTGCATAAACGGGTGTGCTGCTGCCTTTTTGATGCTGTTTCAGTTTCCGTTTGTGCAAGCCGTGTGCATGACTTACTGGGCCTTTGGCCCATACCTGTTTGTATTGTTTCTTTCTACAGGAAAGCTTTTAAAAAGTCTGCTTCGGAAGAACGCTACCTTCCGGTGTTTCGATCGTAAGAGTAACGGATTAGTATTCGGAAACTGCCTGTTTGCTAAATAGCGTTTACATAGAATAGCGATCGTTGGTTTGCGTTTGGAAATGAGGGTCCACATAAACTTATACAGTTTCACCTCTTGTGATAGTCAATTTGATGTAAACACACCCGAGTTCCATTACTCAAGATCAGGTAATGGTCATCGCAAGAAAACACTCGACACCCATTTGTGATATAAATATATATACTATAGTTTTCTGAACAGTTCATTCAGGTAAATGTCTCATCCCTCTATTAAAGCGCTGATCGAGT
>LUCH01018670.1:0-12430 GCA_013368495.1 Paragonimus heterotremus | reverse complement strand
AATTTGCAAAGATGATAGAAAAGGCTGTTGTACAGAAATGAAACATCGTTTGCACACAAATATAAGGAAATCTCTACTCATTGTATGGTCGTGTTTTCCCATTTCGAGCATATCTTCAAAACTCCGCAAAATTTAGCACTATCGTGCTGTATTATGACGTATTTCCTGCTGAAAATTGCAATGATATCAATCATGTTTCTTGGGAAGTTAGCTAACGCCAATAACGGGATATTTCTACGGAAATTGTGCAAAACGTTTTCATCACCAAGCCAATACTTTTGGGACTTATTCGATGTATTCCAATTTTTCTATCAACGACGCTTATTTGTAATTGATGTACTATAGGCACTTTGCTTGAACTTCCGCTTTTAAAATTTCAGAATATATTTTGAAATCGAGGAGTCGCGGCAGAAGGACCGTTTTGCTCTTTGAACGACCTTCAAGTCGAATTCCGTGAAACGGATAATCGCCGAAGTTTCCGTCATTGCTTTCACCCAGTCTGACAGCTGCAAGATAACCGTGTACAACCTTGAATGAACTCACGTTGTCTAATGAAATCAATAGATCAGCCGTTCCAGTTGATGTTGGACAACGGTCTCTTCGGCTCTTCAACAACGGGCGCATTGTCCACGAACTGGTCTAGGTTGAAATCTTCGAAATGTTTTGGACAGGACCAATTTTTCACGTTCAACAGAGGACCCGAAACGATGGATGAAGTGGATTCAACTAGAGGGGATAAATTCAAAACCTCCAGCCACCGGATGATAAGGACTGCACCTGCCTGCTGCAAAGCGGAAACTGATAGTTGGTGGCGGTTTGGATGCAGCTGGAGTGAAATATCATTTGATCGGCGTAACAACGGCAACCTTCCGTCGGTACCGTTTTACAGCAGTGTCCACAAGGTAATCCTGCTTGAGAATTTGTTGTCCACTTTGGTTTCTTCTTGCCTGTACATGGGTAATGGGGAAGTTGTATAGAGATAAGGCAATCTTCGCACATTCAACTGTTTTACTGGTAAAAGCGATGGTGCAGTCAAATGAGGTTACTGCTGTCGAATTACTGCAAACATGTCGATTTGCCGATAAATGATACAGTGCTTCATACTAGCGGTTAAAGCTGCAACAATATGTTGAAGCACGGACCCACCAAGGTGCGAACTGGCAAGTTACACTCCGTCAATCAGCCTCACAAATGAGGACACGACCTTTCCAGATGAAAATGAACATCACAGAAAGCCTTAATGTACGGGTAGGTATGCCCACGAAACACTGAAGGAATATGGATGAAAGGAAGCCAAATGGAACAGTAAAAGTTACATTCCCGGGTGCTTTGCATATTAACCACAACAAAAGCGTCACCACAGTGTTGTCCACGCCGCTGTAATATTCGACACGATCACTTCGGAACGGCTTAACTTGCAGTCAGCTGTTGTATCCAAGCGCAGCCGTCCGTTCAAACGCTTTTGTAACAGATCACTGCCGAACATTGTCATGTGACGGATAATGTTTTTGACATACAGGCCAAGATCCACAATCTCACAATGAGCACGTCTTCAGGCTTACATTTCAAATTCTCAAACTGGCCAATCGTTGTGGATCAACACTTTTCCAATAGCAGTGGCTAGGCAGTATGTTGGATAAGTCCGCTTCTTCGTCTGTCCGTTAGCTTCACAAACCCAGTTATCCGCGCAGTCACCGAATCGGAAAATATTGTGTGAATTAATAGCCCATTTGGGCATGACATATGGTCAATTTCACAAAAATAAATTATAAATTTTCTCTCGCTTCGGATGATGATGTGCAATCCACTTTCGAACCTGCAGTTTAGAGTATGTGGCAGTGAAACTCACGCTTGGTCGTTGTATATTCTGGCCAATCGTTTAAACAGACACTAACTGCAGAGGGATTTCGTCTTTTAGTGAAAATTACCTAATGTCGTCCAGCTACATGTTTTCGAACGACGTCAAGTACATGGAAACACCGCAACATAATATCGCAACCAAAAGCGACATGGGCTGTCCTCACTTGCGCAGCCACTTTATCCACGACAAGCCTCTCTGCAAGTGTATATCCCTCCATCATCTCTCAATATATCTGGAACAGTCTGCGTACGTAGATTACGTGTAGACCATGTCCCATTCCATCGGAAACTAAAAACTGGCACAACTTCAGACTTGAAGAGCTTATGATATACTTGTGAATGTCCGTCTGGTGTGTGGCATCCACATCCACCACATGCGGAAAACGCCTAAAGGGTTCGACTCGTCCTTGCTGTGCAAAGTTTACATATGCGTTTCTGTAGCCTTTGTCCTGCATAAAGCGCAAAACGCCTTCCAGATTATTGTAACAGAGCACTTCCGGAGGGTTTTCTGGCTTCCAGTAACAGACGTTATACAAAAAACTCCCTCGACAGTGCTGACTTCGACTTGCGTGGGGCGTTTTCAATGTCAGTAATTTTGATAATTCCGCCATAACAAATCGATACGTGCTGTTGAATATCAGCGGCTGGTGTGATGGACTTGAACAGACACCCACAGCCGTTCACATCACAGACGGGGAGCCCTTCGATGATTGGTTGTGATTTAACTCGATGGAGCATACAACCAAACAGGCGTTCATTTGCACAACACAGAATCGTAACTAGTAACAAGTGTCGCGGAAAGTAAGTTGACAAAACTGTCGGAAGTCAAATCATCAGACGCGCTGCACACTTCTGCATAACCTCTCACGCCTGTTATATTTTGCATGACAATAATAAATTTGGACGGTTCGCATGGAGTCGTCCACCTCACTTCATCGTACTTATGGACTGTGTTCGAATTTCCGCTGGCACCACGAATGTAAATAACACAAATATCTCCCACGTGACTTTGCAAACATCCATGGAACTCTGAGAGGGTGCTAAATTCACGATTCTTAAAAATCGCTATAAAAGATATATTATACTCCATGTCCTAGAAGCAAAATTATGCCATTGGTTACTAAAGTTATAAATGTGCGCATTTTTCCACGGACTAATATTTTCAAATTAACATGCATATATATCATTTGTGCCTCCATATGTTAGCACATAACAGCTATGTCACATGCAACCGGCCAAAACAACAGGAGCCGTATCGAATTCTATGTGTATTTGTGGTGGCTGTGAACTTGCTGTGTCCTGATGGCACTGAAAGCTTGAATTCCTCAGCTTTTATCTGGTAGCCCTCAGGGTCACTAGTGGAAGTGGTCCACTTGTGTAATCTTCGCAACAGTGAGCGCTTTCATAGGCTCAATGGTATGAGAAACTGGACAACTTTTGGATCAAACAAATTCGTCCTGAAACTGAACTGAACTGTATTATTCCGCAATTGAAAGACTCACGTGAGCAATAATGGTTCCCTGCGTAAGCGACGAAATATCCACGTGCTGAAATGAATAGTAAGAAAGTTAGTCACAGAAGTGATGAGTTGAAAGCCGTATTCACAACCACCTAATCGAACACGCGAATTCGTAGGAGGCGTTTATCCAGAAACACACGCAAAACAGAAGCACGACAACGTGATGACAAAAGAGGTGTGAACAAGTCGACAAAACAAGCGTCTTACAATTAACCATCGTTCTCTCCCCCTGCTGCTTTCTGCTGATTTCTTGGTGGTTATGACGTTTCTTTTCGGTTGAGTAACACAGATATATAGGAATTATGTCATTTTATCCGTTGTGCAAGTGTACGGTGGATGTGAGTTTGGTGGCGTTTGTAGATTGTGATTTACCACTAGTGCGTGCTGCTGGGGCAGATTCATAAGGTTATATGTGTGCCAGCGTGCGGTCACGGCGTGTGTGAATGTTAAGTTTAGAATTTCCGCTCTATTGATGTCTCTGTTTTAATCATGTTACGTTGAACGTTTAGTAAGTTGCACGTGGTCAAAGTGTTAATGTTTCGTTAAGTCTGTGTGTCTTTTGAAGTGTTTACTGGCTAGTTGGCGGAGTCTCCATCAAGTTGGTGGTGCATACCCCGAAGGTAAATTACTAGGGAAGGAAGTCTAGCTTGAAGACAATTTGCTGAAGCGATGGAACATTACAGGGAGCGGAACCATGTTGCCTGTACTGTTTCGCCTTGCGCTGGCAGTGGTCCCACTGTAGTAACTTGGGACGCCTTATGTGCTCCATCTGCTGTTGCAGCTTATTGCTTGATGACTTGACTACTATAAGAATAGGATCGAGTGGTTAGCGCTTACCGCAAGTAAATGAGTGTTATTCACAAGTGAATGTGGTTGGGAGTTCACATGTGATAATCCGGTCGTGCCAGATGTGAGGTCACTGGGGCAGTGGTCAAAACGGTTGTTTCCTGAAGGTGTGGCTAGAGTTTTAATACTGGCCGTAAGAAAGATAGGCATTACTGACGAGCTCAGATGACAGTTAACTTGGAGCCTTTCCGAAAGCAACCGACTGGAAAGCCTTGTATTGTGGTCATCTTGGATGTCCTCACAATCGTGAACTCACCGTGACGTGATAGTTGCCTTACAAGTGCAACGTGCTATGGAGGTAAATGTACTGCAAACCATTAACATCAAAGTTAATGTGTTGGTGAAAAAGTCCCAGTTTTACTCGTGGTTGTATAATGAATCCGCGCCACTTCTACTATTGCAGGCTACACTCATAAGGATAACATCATGTTAGCTGTTACCGTTGGAACAGCCGCTCAACCACTCTGACGCTTGTTTGTAATCCGCAGGTCGACTGATGCCCCCGTTGACACTCGTCATCTCTGGCGGCTGCCGTGCGGTCGCGCTTGAGGTTCTCTCACATCCAACTCCCCAGTGCCCCTAGTCCTTGCGTTCAAGTCCGCTTGTGAACGCCGTCAGTGCCACGATTTTGGTTGTGATGCCCCATGTACTAATGTACGTCACTTGTACGGAACCCTAAGGGTGCAGCTGCGTTGTTTGTTGACAACGAGGGTGCCCTCTATTGCAGTCATAGTTTGCTTACGGTAAGGAAACCGTTGAACACCAACAAGGTGTTCCTCACGTTATGCCACACCTGCGGTAGCAGGTTCATTGTAACATGTGTTCTGCTTCACACTACCGCCTAGGCACCGGTCGCCTCATTTTAGTGAAACCTTTTTTATGCCTAACATGTGTCTAAATCGAACGTGACGGTACTTTCGCAACGGAAGTATCACTGCATGCTGGTCAGGCATTTCGGTTTCTTGCGCTCGCTTCCATTTCACCAAGTGCACCCACATCTAATTCATGATAAAAGGTGAAGAGACGTACTGATGACAAACGTATATTTTGTAACGTTGGAATACACGAAGGTCAGTCGTTTATGCACCAAAGCCCGTTAGCCAATCTAGGAGATGGTTTCCAACGCTGCGCCGCTTTGAGATGAGGTCGGGTTTTGCAGCAGCCTTGTCCACCCCGTAACGTAACATACCGAACTGATGAGTGCGACGAAGCGGAATGGGCGCGGAAAAACGGAGTGAACACATGAGTCGCACTGCGAAGCATGGCATAAAGGGGTTAAGGCAGGCAAGCGATGGCAATGCGAATTACATGCAGAATAAACTGCTGAGCAAAAACTTCAGACTCATCGACAAAAGCGACATTTGAAAGCGTTCAGGACAGTTGTGTGTTCTACACATTGCTCAGGCCCCCAACGGCAACATTGGTCACACTGAACCTAACTAGTTACCCCTTCACCATCCAAGTTGTCTTGATCACAACTCGAACAGCGTTCGTCGTCCATGGACCGAATGTGTTTTCTACGGACATCATGCCTACTCTTTTTAGTAATGTACTTGAACGATGAGACGCTGCCAATACGGCGTATGTGGACATTTTTATCAAGCTCCGTATCGTCCACCATTGCCGGTTGCTTTCCGAAGCCTATAGCAGATGTCTTTGGCATGCGTTGTCCTCTACTTTTTGATTCCCAACCAGACGTCGACAGTTGTCTTACCTCCTGTTAAGTGGGTGAACGGCTAGGAACTCCAGGTCAAAGCCACGTGACGACCCTACCAACACTTTCGCATGATGTAGCTATATCCAAAAACTGTTTGACAGCTCTCAATGTTAAGTGGTACTTCTCAGCTGGCATGCGATAGACAACCTCATAAATGTTTAGAGTAAGGTTCCTAGTCTCTATCAGTTTGCTCGCTTTACTTTTAACCTTCCCCTTAATAAAAAATCCGGAACGTGCACCGTCCACTGTTATGCTTTAAGAACAGTGGTGTTAGAGCCATAGGCCACTTACCAGTAAATCGTTTGCCTTGATTTAATTATTATCAGAGCATCACGCATTGTGTGTGAATGGAAGCTCTCAAGTGTGAAAGAACGTATACGTACCAGACCCATTATCCCCTAGGCTAACTAAGTGCTTATCAACAAAAAACACTTCCCCCGGTTGCATGTTTGAAACGCAAACGGTCTTCTTCCAATTTGCCCCAGACATCTTAAGCACATACGGAGTGAGCTGTTTGACCGCACCGGTACCACCTATAGCACACTCAGAACGTTGGCCCCTTACTAAGGGGATCGTGATTGTCCCCCTGAATTTCATTTCCAAGTACTCATCGCGATTAAGTATTTTCTTCACACGGTCCAACAACGTAGACCTTGGTGACAGATTGCACTTAATATGCCCATTAGTCGCCTTCACCCGGTTTTTTGTTCCATTCAGTTGGTATACAGTACCACGTCCTGCATACGTGGCCCAGCGTTCTTTCGTAGGCACCAGACGATATGGCAGATATTCACCAAGCTCCCTGTTACGACTGCTAATGCTGCAACCAAACCACTGAACTCCTATTCGGAACTGCAATATAGAAAGTCGCTCATTTCGTCAATCAGAAAGTTCCCTTTCTTCGAAGATATTCTTTTCAACTGCCTGCATCTGTCAACCTTAACCTGTTTCATATGAAATGAACAGAACAAAACCTTAACATTGGGAAAATACTTCTGTAAGCATACTGGCCGTGCCGGATGTCTGGCTACCACAACCTTCCGAACGTCCAATTTGGCATCAGCTGGTTGAAGCTGTCCGACATGATCTTGTAAGAAATCAAGCTTTCGTTGGTGAAGAAACTATAAAGTACGATCCTGTCTTTATCATTACAATCTGTAACACAAACGTGCCATAAATGTTACGCACCGCTGTTGCACTCCGTCGTGGGATCCGCCATTATCACACTTCCATATTGCACGTACAGTTCCTGTAGGCTCTCCGTCGTGAACGACAGAACCGACAGCCTGCTCTCATCGTCCGTTTTCAAACGCATTGGTCCGACCTGTTCTAACATCTTCTGTATACTCTCTAGGTTGTAGACAGGATGTTCCTGCAATCGTTTCCTCCATCTCAGAGACCACAAACCGCTACGATTCATTATTATATCATATTCACGACTAACATAATCGGTTACTTCTTGGGTCGTACGAAGATTGTCTAACAGCCCAGATACAGCTTCCTCCGCCGTGCTTTCCAGTATACGATTGCCTGGTTAAACGCTCGGGTCAACCACATTGTCCGGTGGTTGTGAACAAGGTAACTGTATGATATACCACCCTTGTAAGATACACCCTTATCCTTGTACGATACGCAGATAACGCGGAGAAGCCAGCAATAATTTACGTTGGAAAAACCATATATGCCTGCGAAAAAATTAAACAGTGTGCGAGCTCACCAGTTTCACTGTGTAGGTGCATTAAATTAACGTTTTCTGAGGTATACGCAACAACACCAGACGCAAAATAAAAATACCGATAATTGCGGGGGACTGAAAATATATTAACGATAATCACAATTGATCTCGATCAGCGCTAAAGGACACCGATACGCAAAGTAGCTAGGGAGGCTAAGAATCCGACCGTTGAGCGCGCTAACAAGCCGGAAGAGTGTATATGGTGTCCTTGGCGCACATAGGCCAAAAGGCACGCAAACAAACAAACTCGGCCGCATGCACTAAGCAGACGAAGAACCCTAAGATCATATGTATAATGTGAGCTAAGATTTTACGCATCGTACAGCAGGCAGACCGGTGTTATCCTCAGGTCACTACGCAGCCCCCTCCAGAGACGTACTGCGTATGCAACCTCTCGATCCACATGAGCAGAACCGTGGCCGGCCACCCTTGAACTGGTTTAGTTCATGCTGCCCCAGCCTGCGGTTGGTACTGCAATTCCCAGACGCCGCAGGTTGAGGAGTATTAATGCCAACAGTTCCTTGCGAGCTGCCATTCGGGTGTGCTCTCCTATGGTGCCGGAACAGATGGGAGAATTGGGAGTTCGCATGTCGAGGTCCCGGGGGTAAACGCAGTTGCTGCCTGACGGAGTTTGTGTTGTGAATTCCGATCGACCCAGAATATGAGAGAGGACACTGAAATGAAAATCAAAACAGGTACGTTTTGGAGCATATATAAGTGGCGAACTTACCTGGTGAACGTGAATACGCGGACATGCATCGAAACGCTTTTCTGATATTTTTAAAAACGATCTGCGAATTTTTGGGTTTCCAAAAGCTTTTGCTGTTTTTTGGTTTTGTATAGAACCGAAATAGAACAGGATATAATGAATACTAATCCTGTACCCGATGTTTAAGCCAATGCATCCTACGACCCGAACGTGTTATGATGGGTGTTGGCGTCGTCCGCAATGTTGTGCCCGCTGATCACGATGCGCTCAAACAAGGCTGTTCAAAGGCAAATACAGGCCTAGCCAGGGGGTGTGAAGGAGCATTGAGGGCTTCCACAGTCTTTTGGAAGTTGACAGTCTTCACGCGGTCGATGCTGACAGCGTCCCGAATACCCTGGCTTTCGAGTACGTAGAAGCGGACTTCACAAGGTCGTTCGAGCGGGCTTCTTGAGCCATCAACCCGAACAAACACGTGTGTGCAGTCGCAGAGATCTTTGGGAACAAACACCATGCGGCTTCGTCCTCGTGTGTCCATGACGCGTAGGCGGTGCATATGCGAATCAAATTTCTGGGCGTAGGATGTATCGTATTGAAGTGCGTCTGTGGAGGACGAGAAGGAATCTCCAGGAAGACGCAGCGGTTGGTCATAAATGGGTTCGGCGCTGGACGAGTTTGGTTCGGCCTTGGAGCCGCGCGAATGCCGAGTAAAACCATTGGAGGGGCTTCTATCCAACGGATTGCACCAATGACGGCAAGTGCCGTTTTCGGCTGTCGATGAAAACGTTCGACCATGGCGTTGGCAGCTGGGTGGTATGCCGTAGTCCGTGTGCGATGACATCCAAACGCGTTCAACATTTTCGCAAAGGGACCGCTCTCTGATTGAGGGCTACGGTCGGTTTTAACCGTGGCCGGGCAACCGCGGGATGCTACCCAATGCTCAGCGAATACTCGTGTTACGGTCTCTGAGCGGACGTCGGGTGTGGGAACGGCTTCTCACCATTACATGAAATGGTCTACCATTGTCAAGATATAGATCAGGCCAGTGGAAGGTGGCGAAAGACCTACAATATCGATATGAAGGTGTGTAAATTGTGAGGTGATCGAAAGATATCGGCCCTTCGGGGCCAACACGTGGAGATGAACCTTAGCTTGTTGACATGCTAGGTAAGATTTTGCCCATATGCGGAAATCCTTTTGCATACCGAGCCAAAGGTACATATCGGGAAATAGTTTGGCCATGGCCCGGATGCCATGGTGGGCAATGTTGTGTAGCATGTGAACACGCAAATTCGTAAGGCCAAGTGTACGGCTGGACGAGGATGTCCAGCGGAAGTATCGCATAAAATCCTTCCAGGTGCCGTCGGCAGTGAAAGATCCGCTAGGCATAGTGAACAATGCCGGCCAGAAGGCAGAGATCATTCTACATACGTTGTTCGTCGACCATAGCCGACGGTTCAATGATTTTGTGGCCAACAAATGCTGATACGCGTGACAGAGTACCAGCCACAACGTTGTCACGGTCGGAGGCGTGTCGTATGTCTGCCGAGAATTCTGAGATGGAATCCCGGTGGCCCACTTCTTGGGGTGAATCGTGTTCGGGACGATTATGGAAGACATATACCAATGGTTTGTGATCGGCGAAAATCACAGACCGGCGACCTTCCAGGGCGTACCAAAAATGACAAACGGCCGAGTAGGCACCTAGTAACTCACGGCCGAATGTGATGCGTCTCGTTTTAGCTGGTAACAAGCGTCTGGATAAGAATGAAAGTGACCATCAGATTCCTTCGACGAACTGTTGGGGTAGGGCTCCAATAACTGTGTCGGAAGCGTCTAAAGCTATGCCATTTGTGGTGTTCGAGTTGAAATGGTGCAGCATTGCTGCGACGGCCAGCGCGCCCTCTGTGTGGTTGAACTAGTCGACGTCTGCTTCTGACAACTCCATGTTGCCTTTGGAACAGTCACGAAGTAAGTCAATCAGCGGTTGCGGGAGTTGCGGGTAATGCGGAGCAAAACGGCGGTAATATTTAACAATACCGTTGAAACGACGGTCAGTGGTGAGCGTTGTGGTGCGGTAAAAGTCGCGAATCGCTTGTGTCCTATCAGTCAGCGGCTGAGTGCTGCACTGATCGATACGATGCCACAAAAACTCAACCGCTGACCGACCGAAAACGCATTTATCCGCGTTGACAGTAACGCTTTGTGCTGCAAATCGTTCAGAAAACAATCGCAGGTAGTTGTGATGCTTTTCTTCGAAGCACCTTGCCATAGAAAAGATCGTCAGTAAATAAATGGACGAAGTCCGAACATCTTGTGGCACAGTTGATGAATTGATGGAACGTTTGAGCAGCATTCCGGAGACCAATTTTCATGCGCAGCCACTCGGACAAGCGGAATTTTGTGCTCAGTGCTGTGTTGGCGACATTTTCTTCTGCGACTGGGATCTCGTGGTGATCACGAACCAGATCGAGCTTCGAGGACACATGGGTGTCTTTCAGGCTAGCCGTGATGTCCTGAATATGAGGAACGGAACAACTGTCCAGTACCGCAGTTCTATTAAACGCACGATAGTCTTCACATGGACGCCAGCCTCCTGACTTTTTCGGCACCATATGGAGCGGCGAAGCCCAGAGGCTTTCCGAATGACGAACGATGCCAAGCTCGAGCATGTGTTTGAACTCAGCGAGCGTTATCTTCAGCTTATCCGATGTTAAACGACGGGCTTTAGCGAGCTCCGGCGGGCCAATAGTGACGATGTGGTGTTGCATTCCACCAGTTAGTGGCCGCAGCATGGTCGGTTGTCTGAAGACAGTAGGAAGTTGTTCAACCAGAGAACCATAATTGTTACTGATGACTGGGCGGTGCACAGAACTGATTAGAACCGCGTTACTCAATGTCCCGATAACAGACAAATGTCTTGTGGTCGACCAGCCGACAGTTTCGTGCGTCGATTAGTAGGTCGAAGTGCTCGAGAAAGTCGATGCCGATGGTTGGTATTTGGACGCCTGCAACGATGAAAATTCATGAAGATTTTTCAGTGTACATGAACGCTGGCCACAGTCGGTAAAGGACTACGTTCGCTGCACGCAGCGTTGGCCGCGCCTGAGTGAGTCGTTCGCGAGAATCCGGTGAGCGGACGCTTGTCTCTTCACCAGTGTCGATGTGGTAGCGAACTTCCGATTCGCGGTGTCGCATGAAAAACGGGCAACTTAGTGAGCCAGCAATGTCGGTCGACGCGACGTGCTGGCTGGCTAGTTTCCTTTATCCTTTTTGGATAAGAAACAGGGACAGTGGTAGAAGCGAACAGGACCACCAAACTACTGGTTGTACCAACAGTGGTCGGGGTCGGCACTCACTGTTGGCACTCGTAGTCTCCTAGAACTCGACTGTGAGGCTACTATGTTAGACATTCTTGAGGTCACATGTGCGCGCAACCTTCGAAAGTTTAGTTCCTGAATCTGACGTGTGAGTGAATCGAAGCAAGATGCTGGGGGAAAATGATTATAATTCGGGCTCACCAATTCAGTGCACGGCGCACTAAGTCGTTTTCCTCAGCTACGAAGTAGCCAGACGCGAAATACAGAAGGCCGTAGAGAGAAGAGACCGAATATTTATTGCACGAAATATACAGATGGTCTCTTATTGCACTAGAAATGGCACTGACACGTAAGTTAGCTTGAGAGGCCACAGACCGGTCTTCGACGAGCGACTAAACCGGATGTGTTGCGACACACGTGTGCGTTCGGGTTCGCACCGCAGTCACATGACATGCAGATAAACAATCGGGCAACATGCGTCATGCGAACTTTATTAATAGCCTAGGTACAATATGTAACTTGCAGTGGTCAAGATGAGTTACTGAACAGGTTAGGTAAATGCGAGTGTAACTCACTAAGCTAGCGGTAATAACAGGATAAACGAATGAGACAAAAATAGTTACAAAGTTCCAGCCCTAGTAGCACGAGTGACTATCGAGTGACTAACGAGTGACTAACGAGTGACTAACGACCGACTAACGAGTGACTAACGAGTGCGATAACTAAG
>LUCH01018669.1:0-12438 GCA_013368495.1 Paragonimus heterotremus | reverse complement strand
CAGCTACTGGTCTCATCCATTCGGGTTTACACCGGATACGTGGTGTGTGAGTGGAACCGCAAGTGGTGCAGCGCAAGCCACTTGGGGTGATGGTTTAAAGCGCAGGCGTCCTTTGGCTTCGGTCACTGTGACAGGCTAATCCGTCTCGGATGCCGCCAACCAAGTCGCAGTTGCCAGAGTCTCTGTTACAATAGTTGTTGCTGCAGCAACTGCGTGAGTCTTCACAAGGACTATTGTCCATGCTGCCCGCACGTCCGTTAAGTGATCTGGCGGCTACTGCCGACGCAGTACATGAACGTTTTCGAGGCACGACGCCGTCAACATTAGTTGGGCGGGTTGTCACTCCCAACAGTCCTGCGGATAATTTGTTAACCACAAAGGACGCCGAAATAGCAGTGCTGCGCAAGGCACTTGGATGCCGTGAACGCAATTCTGTGGAACCCAACGCCAAGATAGACTAGCTGAGACGTTAGCTGACGGATCTTTGTGCCGGCATTCGGCGTACTAGGTCACCATCAAAAATTCCTCCAGTGCGTGCTTGATCATCGTCCGAAATGAAAACTAGCGACCTTTGTTTGTACCGTGAGAAGTATGGTGATAACACTGAACAATGTCGATCACCATGTAGCCGTCTGGGTAACAAACGTTTAAACTAGTAGGCCGGCATGTTTCAGCAACCACAGCCACAGGCCAGTTAAACAACAGCCACCTCTTCTTTATAAGGGATTTTACCTCTAAAAGGCACTGCTCAACAGATACAGGAGCGGAGGTTAGTGTCACCCCGCATTCCGTAACGGATGCACGATTAGAATCTGGCACTAAACTCCAAGCAGCAGCCCATTAGAACCTTTGGCCGTCGACCGTTTAGTCTAACCTTCGGCCTTCGATGCGATTTTCGCCGGGTTTTCTTGGTAGCTGGCATACCTTTTCTTATTGTTGGGATGGATCTCCTCAGACCTTTAGATTTACTGGTCGACGCACTTCGATCGCTCTCAATTGACACTTCGACAGGACTCAAATTCCGGGGTAAGCCGTCGCATATGGCTGTGATCAGTCCAATGCCGGCCAATCCCTTAGTTGGCGAGCCTTATGGGAAACTTTTATCCGAATTCCCTCAACTAGTCCGCCTCGCTAACGAACTGCCAGCCGTAACAACCGACGTCGCACATCACAGTGTCACACGGGGGCCGATATTTCGAAGTTGTCCAAGCCGCTTAGCTGCTGATAGGCCCGAAATTGTCCGGGCCGAATTTGAGCATATGCTTCAGCCTGGCACTAACCGTCCGTCAAATAGTCCGTTGGCTTCGCCGTTGTACATGATACTCAAAAAGACTGGTAACGACTGGCGCCCATGTTGCGACTAACAAGCATTGAACAACACGACCACTCGTGATAGGTACCCAATTCCGCATATTCAGGACTTGACAGCAAACCTATCAGGAATTCAGATATTTACAAAGATTGACCTAGTGTGTGCGTATAACCAGATTCTTGTAGCCCCCGAAGACATCGCGAAGACAGCGGTCATATCACAGTTCGGACTTTTCTAGTTTTTACGTATGCTGTTTGGTCTCAGCAACGTTGCCCAGACTTTTCAACGTTTTATTCGCGAAGTGTGTCGTGGACCGGACTGTGTCTGTCCGTACTTGAATGATATCTTGGTCGCCAGCTCCTCACAGGAGGAACACTGCGCGCACTTAAGCCCATTATTTGCCCGTTTGTTGCATCATGGAGTGACGATACACTTAGCTATGTGCTCGGTTGGGATGCCCAGCGTAACGTTCCTGGGCCACCGCATATTAACGAGCGGGGTCGAACCTCTCCCTGACAAAGTGTAAGCAATAGCAGACTACCCGGATTTCACATCATTCAAACAACTTCACCGTTTTGATGGTCTTGTAAACTTTTATCGTCGTTTCATTCCTAATTGTTCATAGTTAATGCAACCGCTCACCGACCTGCTCAGAGGAAACGTTCGCTCATTTTTGTTTACAATGGTCACAAAAAAGCCTTTGTTAGTTTGGAAACAGTTATTGCAAATATAGTACCGCTGTCACACCATCCTCCGTCCGCTCCTTCAGTGCTTACCGTGGATGCATCAGGCGTGGCAATAGGAGCGGCCCTGCAGCGACAACTCGATGACGACGGGTGCCAACTAGCCTTTTTCTGTAAACATTTACAACCAACTGAGTTGCGTTATGGTACTTTCGGCAAGGAGCTGTTGGCGGTATATCTCGGCATCCGCCAATTTTGACACGTCCTTCGGGGCAGAGGATTTATTTTCTTCACAAACCATAAGCCGCCAGCATACGACCTACGCTAGACAGCCGACAGCTACTCCTCTACGGAAACCCGGCACCGGGATTATGCCGCTCAGTTCACGACTGATGCTCGTCACAGACGCCGCTGCTCTCCCGCGCATCAGTGCTACAACGAGCACGGCAGACAGCCCAATCGATCTGGCAGCAATCGCAGCTGCACAGAACAACGATCCGGAGATAGAACAACTTCGTCGATTCAGTTAGCTAGAGCTGGAAATCGTTCCCAGGGGTTCATCCGAAGGGATGATTATTTGCGACACTTCACAAGGCATGCCTCGCCCAGTTATTCCACTAGCTTTCTGCCACGAAATGTTTGACACGTTGCACAACATGTCTCACCCAGGCATACGTTCAACAGTCAAACTGATCACCTAGTGCTTTATCCGGCGCAATGTCAGTCGCGGCGTCGCACATGAGCCAAACGTTCAAAAATGCCAACGGTCGTCACACGCGTACCCCAGTAGGGAGTTTTGCAGCCCCCGACGAGCGTTTATACCACGTGCATGTTGATCCAGTCGGACCTTTGCCACCCTCAAATGGGTTTACATGTATCTCGACATGTGTAGATAGATTTACGCGTTGGCCAGAGGCTATAACCACAACGACCTGCTCGTCGGAGACCGTCGCACGAGCATTTCTGGAACGTTGGGCTGCCCAAATTGGTTGCCCCGCCGTAGTGACCACCGACCGCGGATCACATTCTGATTTAGCCTTAACATCACTTCTGAACACACTAGGCTGTAGTCGAATTCGCACAACAGCTTACCATTCGGCGGCCAACGGGTTAGTTGAACGTTTTCATAGGCAATTGAAAAGTTCTTTGTCCGTCAGTAACAACCCATCGCGGCACGAGGTTCCCCCATTAGTCTTGTTAGGTATTCGACACGCGCCAAAGGCCGACCTGCCTACCACCCCCACCCAGTTAGTTTGTGGGCGCTCCTTACGTTTACTCGGAGAGTTGGTTGCCCCACACACAACGGGACCCATCAACTTTGTGGATTAATGCGAGCTATTGGCCCAACACATGAGACTACTCCAACCGACCCCACCGGGGGAACAGACGACGCCAACGTACGTAGATCTTTGTCTGTCAACTTGTTCTCACGTTTTGATGCGTTCGGTTACTCTTCGACAACCTTTACACGCGCCGTGTATAGGCCCATTCCGCGCACTCACGTGATATGATAAGACTTTCGTGTTGGAACGCAAGGGTGAACGCGAGGTTGTCTCTATCGATAGATTAAAGCCAGAGTTTTTGGAGGTACTTGATGAGGACATTGATTCGTGACCGACAGCATCCTCAACAGCCATTGCGTTGCTTAACGTTGGTACAAATCCGGTTATGGTTGCACTCCGCTTGTCTCGACGTAACCAAGTCTCCAGAACAGACGTGGTCAAGAGTTGCGTAGGCCGGTGCGGTTTGCAGACTAAGTGAACGTCCGCCGCGTCTAGTTTTTATTGTTGCTGTTGCATTCTCTTAACGAGTAAATTTTAGATGGCTTCACATACAGCGAACGTTGTCAGGAATATTTTTGCTGGTAAAATAATATAAAAAAGAAACGCTCCATTCTTATAGACACAATAGACGCAGAAACCCCGTGAATTTACTGTATATTCTAAGTACTGAGAGTTAACCGGGACGCCGTGGTCGCGCACCACGAGGGGACGCTGGAAAATTCGATATTCTGCAACGACCGCCTACGGCCGACGGGCAGATGGTTGCGATCCCGTTAGGTCGATTACAGCTGACCTGTACCCAATTCCCCTGCTACCCTACGGTCATTTACCTTCCAAAATGTGCTCACCCAAACCTCCCCTAATTGTTCTCCCTCCGTTCATTGGCCGTAGACGCCAGCCCTGTGGTAGGAGTAAATTGGACCCTGCATGGCCGTGTCAACTGTTCCGGCTAATCAAAAGATTTTCAAAGTCAACACTGGCTACCTTATAGGGAGAGCTCTGTAGCGACCCTATTCGCTGCTGTCAATTATGTTAGAGTCACGAGTGCCATTTGTACTCTTTGTTTCTTACTTTTGTATGTACTCAAACATTTGTTTGAACAAACAGAGATACCAGCAACCGCTCCGCGCACTCAAACGAACGACCCCGCTGTGTGCGCGCTTGTCGCTCCGATCTGTAATCGTTTCGTCTTAGTATCCGTTTGCTCTGGCGTTGACCTCGCGGATCGACAATATACTCTTTGTCTACTCGTTGTGTTATCCTCAACCGATCGTTCTCGGTTCGCTCGATCCTACAACTGTGGCAGCCACCTTTTCCCCACTCTGTACTGGTCGAAAAATGCTCTGATTGCTTCAGGGCAGCTAAGATTCGTCACCTCTTTTCTTTTATCCCTACTCTTAGATCACTGCGGAACGCATCCACCTCGACAGAAGACACAGACTGGTCAATCTTCGAGGCACACCAGTCACGCACCAGGACATCAGCAGGCGCAGGCCATCATCAAGTCCTTGATTTGAAACCGAATTCGATTCTTTATCTCGTCTGTGAGATGGTGCACCTTGTAGTGGAGCCAAGAAACGAACCAAAATGTTTAAAAAACAATCTACGTTAGCTATATGTTTGAAGAAGCTCTTCTCAAATAGCAGAGATTCCACCGAATTTCGTGCCTCCAGCCCGCTAAAATCGACGGCTGCCACAGTTAACTGCAGGCTACAACGACCACGTGCAAGCAGAAACACAGGTGCGCGAGGACGATATATGTATTGATTCGAACAATGGACAAGCATTTTATATTTATAGTGAACCTAACAGGTATGAAGATGTAGTGTATCTAAACGCTATACAAAATCCAGGTGTGCACACGAGACCAAAAGAGTGATGCAAATGGAAACGGTTGTCACACAACAGTTCGTAAAGTGTGTTGGTCTGGAATTCCACTACACCGAATGCAGTATCCAATGGATATAAGTTGTCACGTCGTTCCTAAATAATTTTGGAGGCCACAACAGCCGCAATAGCCTGTTGATTCCGTTAACTTCCAACTCTAAAAATCTGCATACTAGCGACACTGGACGCTGAGAAAACGCCAGGCTCGTGACCCGAAAAAATGTATTTGTATTTACTGATTAACGATTAGTTCGATTAAGTTGGTTTAAACGTCTGCTGTATATAGGAAGCTGAGGGAAGTAAAAAGTGTAAATAACAACGAGAATTATGAAACAGAAAATAGTGTGCAAAACGCTACAGAACCACCCCACCAGAGCGTTTGTGGGATAAAAAACGATGAAAGAACGGCGGTGAAGATAGAACAAGACAAGCTCGCGACAGTCACATTACGTATGTCAGGTGTTTCGGCCAGTGTATGGATCGCCCCCTACGTGTGGTGCATTGTTCGCGAGAACAAGGGGGCTGGGCGGCGGGTGGATGTGATACTGTCAGAAGTAGGGAGGGGATGTTTTTAGCCATCATTGGGCCAGGTAAGTCAAAATCCTTTTATGTGTAGGCTGCTTTTAATCGGTCAGTGGATACATATTCGTTTCGTCCGGACCTGTCGATAATGAAGGATTTTTCATCACGCTTAACCACCTTGAAGGGATCGAGATATCGTCGTTGTAATGGTTTTCTGGTGGCATCTTGGCGCACAAACACGAATTCACATGTGGACAAATCCGGGGATTTCTGTTCTTGGCGCCAATGATGACGGGTCCGGGTGAAACGAATGTCGGAAACGTGTTGTCATAAACGTGAAATGTAATCCGTACTTGGGTCTCAATGAGTTGAGGGTTGAATCAGTTCCCCTGGGGGATGCAAGTTGATACCGTAGGCTGATTCATATGTAGTACGGCCAATGTCCTCTTCAACGGTTGGCCGGATTCCAAGAAGAATGAGTAGCGGTTGTTTCCTCCACTTCGTTGCGCCTCGACTGCGCGGTTATCGAGGCTTTTAGTTACTGGTGAAAACGTTAGACCAAACCGTTAGCACCAAGACGGTACGCCGTCGTTTTGATATGCGAACAACCCAGCAACTCCGTGAAGTTACGAAAAGGGGGAGATTGGCACTGGGTGCCTCGATTCGTAATTATTGTAGATGGCATACCAAAATTAGCGATCCAGCGTTCCAAGAAGTTTTGGCGACTGTCCCCGCTGAAACGTCTCTGATGGGCATAGCCAAAGTCCAACGGGTGAAACGGTCGATTTGAGTTGATATGTACCCACAATCGTTGGAGGGCGGCAGTGGGTCAACGATGCCAAGGTGCATATGGGAAAAACGGGCGTCTGGCTGGTAGAATGTGCCAGGTGTGTTAACCGTATGCCTGTGCACTTCACTCCTTTGGTACTCCATACACTGTTGTAACCAGAGACGGACGTCCTTGTACATAGAAGGCCAAACAAAGAGCTATGCAGTCAACTTTCATGTGCCGCGTTCTCCGGGGTGGGATGAACGGTTGAAATAGTTAAAAACAGTACGACGGTACGAAAGTGGGACAAAGTTCTAGGTTCACCCGTTGAAGTGTCACACAGAATGTCACCAACTTGCTTCGACAGAGGAAGGGAAGATAATTTTAATGACTTACAGGTGAAAGCGTCCTTCGTGTCATCATTGTGTTGCTGGGCTGCGGACATTTCAGACAAATCGAAGAAAAGTGGTGATTGGACTGATTTGACATCAAGACGTGATAAAGCATCAGCAACGATGGTAGCGCCACTACGTATGTGTCGACTGTCCGCGACGGACTGAGAGATGTGATCCAAATGTTTGATTTCACGCGGGGAGTATCGATTGTGTTTGGCGTGAGAAGAAACCGTCAAAAGTTTGCGATCGGTTAGTACGGCGAATTGTCGGCCTTCCACAAGGTGCCGAAAATAGCGGATCGCTAAATAAATTGTCAGCAGTTCACGTAAAACGGTGCTGTATTTAATCTGTGCTGGTTGGAACTTTGGGAGAAAATGGCAAAAGGATGCTGTTTGCCATTTACAGATTGTTCTAACACTGCGCCGACGGCAACATTCTATTCATCCGTGATGAGAAAGAAAGAGGCAATTAGATCGCAACTGATGAAGCACAGTTTGGTGGCGTGGCACAGGGCTTCTTTTGCCGCCGAGAAAGCTGCCTTGGCTTGAGACAGTTGAATACAGTGTGGCACATCATATTATTACACTCAGTCCTCTGACTTCCGCTCGTCCAAGCCGTTTACATCCAGACAAGCTCAAAATTGTCAAAGCTGACTTCGAACATATGCTTCAGTTGGGCATAGTTTGACCTTCAAACAGATCTTGGGCAACACCACTGCACATGGAACCAGAAAAGTTTCTGGGTGACCGTGCTGTCAACAACCGCACAATCCCTGACATGTACCCCATACCATGTATCCACGACTTTTCTTGAGGACTCGCTGGCGCCACAATTTTCTCCGAATTAGACCTAGTGCGCGCACATTATCACATCCCGGTCGCGGAAGAGGACACTCTGAACACAGCCATTACAACACCTTTTGATTTTTTCGTGTACACAAGAATGCCCTATGGACTCCGTAATGCGGCTCAAACATTCCAGCGATTCATGGACGAAGTATTATTCGGACTCCGTTTCGCGTACGCCTACAGCGACGATGTTTTGATCGCTGTCCACTCACATGAGGAGTGCCTTTCTCATCTTAGTGCTGTTTTCGATCTTTTCTCGCAGTGTGATATTAAAATCAACACTGATGAGTGTTAACTCATTAGATTTCCCGGGACAGCACACTGAGTCTCTCTCGACTTTTCTGATTCCCACTACGATGACAACTCCGACGATTTCTCGGCAAACCTAACTATTATCGACGTTTCATCTCCCATTGCGCGGACATTTTAAAACCTATGGTAGACATGGTTTACTCTAAACATAAGTAAATTGAGCTCTCACCCAACGCCAAGACCATGAATGCTAGTCGTAGAGCGCCATTTTCTAGCTGTCGTGCGAGGGAAATTTATTTTCCCGGAAAAAAATCGTTTTAGCAGCTTGGTAGCTGGTGCAGAAATTGATATCGTCGAAATCTGCGTCATGGACTCATATCTCCTTGTTTTAACTGACCAATAGTTGAAAGCGGCCTTATCGTGATTGTTTTTCGAAAGTCGATATGGCTGCTGTTGTGGTCGACTGCGCGTGGCAATGTTGACACAAGAATGCCAGGGTTGTTCTAAATTCATTTTTTCACTTTTGTCACTTGTTTATTATTTTGTTTATTTTTCATTCGCAGGAAATGGATTATATTACGACTTCCAGAACGATGTTTGAGGATCGCGAATTTCTTATTATTTACTTTTGTGGGACGAGCCGTATGTCGAAAACTGCTTTGATGTGCGACAAGGTACGATGACATGGGTTCCTGAGAACCATGCGGATTTACTATCGTTGTACGAAGTATAAAAGGCGTTGGAGTATATGCATAGGTGCGTGACGTGTCAAGTGGGTTAACTGTATTCAGTTTGTACAAGTCAGGTTCTCGTGACACATGTTGCAAATCACAATTTCATATAGTCCGACGAGGTGCTTGTCTAGTTATGCGCCTTTTCGAGTTGTAGAACAACAGCTGCGATCAATTGTGGGTGACGTTCAATGTGAAATATCATCAGTCGTCTGCCACATGAGTCCCATCCTCCGAATCGTTCACTCACCGTCAGTGGATTAAACGAATGCAGAAATCCGTTCCGGTATATTACACCAACCGCTGGCAGTAAGCAGTACGCAACGGATGTTCACGAGAAGTTCATCACAACCCCGGGCGTTGGAATCATCGGCAACAAGTTAAAGCGTGCGATGTCAAGCGAGTTTGCTATACAAAGCTGGTCGCGGAACATTAGAGAACCGTGACGAAGTGCTGTCGGAAATTAGTGCGATGGGTGTGATGCGCACCAAGAATGATGAAGACAACAAATATACGCATGTCAGCTTCGCCCAGCGAATGCACGTTGAGCTGTTTCGAAGTTTCCAGCATATTGTGAATGTGGATGCCACTCACGGGACAAACAGTCGCAGGTATGTCACTGTGTATTTCTTCATATTTCCAAAATTGGAAGTTATCTCAGTTCCTTGTGACAGACGGTATGGGACAAGGCCGACCCGTGGTGTACGGGTATGTTCGTGATGAGAAGTATGTTTCACTACGTAGATTGTTCGAAATTTTTCTGGAAATGATGGGCGACCGGATTGCGGTGGAAACATTTGACATGAATAAGATGACTGCGCAAATGGGGGCGTCCCATGTGGTGTTCCGCCGCAACGTCCTGCTGTGTTACCTTCATATACGTGATGCCGTATGCAAGCATACAAGTAGGTAAAATTCGTTCGTCATATGTGACCGAAGACAACCTCTTCGCAGTCGTTATCTCTTCCACCGAATGGCTGCAGTAGACAATGAGAGAGAATCAGTTGCACTCGTACACTGTTTACCGTAGGCTCATGCGTGATTTGTTTATCGTCGGCAGAACGGACAGGAAGTTTCTGAGCAATGCGTTGTGTCATTGGCTGTACATCAAGCTGACGTGGACCATCCGTGCGCAAAGCGATGTTGTCCGCTTTGGTAATCGAACGACTAATGGGCTAGGGGACGCAAACGGGCGGTTGAAGAAGAGGACACACCCAAGAGATCCTAGTTGTCCCTATTCAGAAAAGATGGATCCATGGCGGATGGTTGCCGCGGGAATATGAAATACGAACCACCTGTGGGTGCGACCGTCGTGATATTGTGGATGTCGAGTGGTACGTGAAGACCATTCTCCACAGAATGACCACATTCTCAAGTCATTTTGTCCAAAAATATTTCAACGGATGGACTCCACTACTCCCCTTCTAAACGGTATCTGGATGCATGGTAAGCGGTTCTCTAGTAACCACCTTGAACGTAACAGCTTTGTGTGCAACAAGACGGTGACGCTTTTGTCATCGATAGCGTACATATGTGAATGTACTTCTTACAGTACAATGTGGCTTTCGTGCATACACATCCTGTCGGTGTTTCCGGAACATTTCTATCCGTACGGTAAGGTCTGGTTGGTAGGCCCACGGTTCCGGTCGCTTGCTGCAGACAGTTTTAAC
The DNA here is from genome assembly GCA_013368495.1 of Paragonimus heterotremus. Lineage (NCBI taxonomy): Eukaryota > Metazoa > Platyhelminthes > Trematoda > Plagiorchiida > Troglotrematidae > Paragonimus > Paragonimus heterotremus. The sequence goes on along the minus strand of LUCH01018669.1, from coordinate 2,086 downwards.
TGTCACTATAAAGTCCCGCATCATCTATTCGAAAAACTGCATGACTGTAACAGCCGCACGGCGGTGACTTGCTTTTGCCAGTAAGGCAGTGGAACGTGCCAAGACTGGCTTGTCATTATACGACTTCCCCATGTGTTCAGCTGCAAGCGATATACAGCCGATGTGGGTGAAGGAGCCTAAATCAGGACTGCCGTGTAGACACTGCGATGACTCCCTACAGATGGACAGCTATTGCAGTGATGCAGATCAGCTGATTTTTCACCGTAAATGGCAGACATAACCCGGTGTCCATTCTGTGGCAAACAGCTCCAACCTAAGTCGCCTGGTAAACGCACGTTTCGAAGCCTCATTTTTGTCTGTTTCATCTACTTCAGACGTTGTTTGCACTTCCCCAATGATTATGGGAAGCAAGTCCCCCACACCACTCACAACGTATTTTGGCTTAGACCAGTCCGCTGACAAGGTGCCGCCTGCACACGGGTCGAAGAAAGCGCAAGCCAGCCTCACCTGCAGCGACTATCTTGTTGAAATAATTGCAGAAAGTAAGTTCCTTCACATATGCGTACACAGATTTCTTACAGATATCAGATTCGATGAACGACATGATGATGAAGACTTCATCTGATACAGTTTCAGTCCTCCAGAGGGACACTCATAACACATGAAAACGGAAGGCTACATTCTGTGTTGAAAAAATCGAAGGTGGTATGTACCTTTGTCCACAATTGTCAAATACATAATTCGAAATTCTTTCCCCCCGTTGCCGTCCCCAGTGACTTCACTCGTCCACCCAAGTGTTTCTGCATAGGAGAAGGTTGGGCATAATTTGTGAGGTGGGGCAAATAGAAGAAGCATTCATAGGTGTCTAAGCATGGAGTGCAGTTTGGCATAACTAGTAAGGTAGGACAAACGGATGGAGCACTTATAAGTGTCTAAGCATGGGGTACAGTTTGCCATAGCTCGTAAGGTAAGACAAAAGCGCTGATCACAGCCTAAGCGAACCGGACGGAGCAGCTATCAGCGTGAACATATACTGCGTGCTGAAACATTGACCATAGCTCAAATAAACTGGACGGAGCAGCCAATAAAGTGAATAAATGCGGCATAATTAGGCGTTAATCATGGCTAAAGTCAATCGGACGGAGCAGCTACCAACATCGGCTCAAGGCCTATGAATCGGAATAACAAGCGAGCGCAAAAATTTCGACGTATATCATGTAGTTCACAACATTTTCGTATGAGGTAAGAAGAATAGCAGTTTGCTGATCGTGTTTTCAGGAATTCGTTTTCGCGAAATGATCTTCTGGGGGTGCAACTGAAACTGTCGTTCGTTTGATCCAGATATAGTATGAAAGTGCCTCTTAGCACAGGACCAAAGATTTTCCATATTTTTGGAGTGGATCACTTCCTAAGGACATACAAAATTGTTTGAATGATTGACCGTCCAGTGCTCGTAATCAGCTGTTTCATTCAAGGCTTCGCGGGCTCTCCATTCGCCAGTAATTATTATGGTGGTCGGCTGAAAGCGAAAGGATTATATAATGTATTCGGTATATTTGAACACGTTCTCGGATGAGGAATAATAAGTTGACTGTATTCCACCTGTTCCCAAGTCAGACCACCATGAACGCTGTGAATGTTATGCCATTCCTGAACGCCCAACGTAGCAAAATTGTGAATGCTTCCTCAAGCGTAAAAAAGGTGTCTCCAAATATGGAATCCTTTTGAACGGAAAAATGTCGTTTACATGGTTCACATTTCCGTTGATAGTTGTTTGCACACCTCGCGAACTAAATCGAGCTTTTAAAAAAGCAGAACAATTAAAAGAAATTGTCTTCCCACGCCATCCACGTAGTACGCGTTCACATATGCATGCTAGTTGCAGAACGTAATTTCCCCAACTTTCGCCGTTTGGAAAAATATTTTCAAGCAAACCCCGGCCTTGGTAGGGTGATATCTATTTTAGAAGTCGAAATCGACGAATTCTGTGTCATGGGTGGATATATGTTTGTTTAAATTGACCATTAATTGAAAACGGCGTCATCGCACATCTTTTTCGAAATTCGGTATGGCTGCTGCTCCTGTG
>LUCH01018668.1:0-12627 GCA_013368495.1 Paragonimus heterotremus | reverse complement strand
TATATCCACAGTTCTCTTCAAGCTTTCCTTTTTAACAATCCAGTACTTGCCGCGATTCAGGAAACGGTATGGTGCTAGATTCGCTTAAGTAGTTCTGAACGCTAGCTTGTATGGGTCCTCTATCGTCCTCCATCTTCGGATGATACTAAAGACGAACTCCTAATAACTGAATTGGAAGTTTTACCCACACTGGGCTTTTCTCACATTCTCTTAATGGGCGATTTCAGCTTACCCGAAATCAACTTTCCGGCCTGCTCGTACACAGGCACTGAAAATTCTATCTCTGCACGATTTTTTCACTCAGTCGGAGCACTAAGTTTTACGGAGCAGATATCTGGTTTTTCCGTCGTGACTGGATTACTTATTCACTAACGAAGAGTTGTTGGTAGACAACCTCACAATCACCGCACCACTCGGGCTAAGTGATCACGCAGTCGTCTTATTTGGCTTCATTTGTAGTACGAATCTGGTCAGCTCAACGATTAGCAATCGCAGAAACTTCCGAAAAATGGACGTGGAGAAACTTCGTGGTTACTTGGAAATGTAGTTTTAGACGAACTATACACCACCCAACTCTGTAGATGTTCTCTGTGAGAAGCTTACTGCCATCATTTCTGCAGCCGTAGGTGAATTTACATCATTATCTGACTCCAAACGGAATAAGCCTCCAAGTCAACTACGCTCTAGTACACTTAAGCTTATTCTGAAGAAGCGATATGCATGGGCGTGCTATCGATTATCAGGGTCGGAAGCCGACCAAAAATATACGCTGCCCTAAGGAATCGGTGTACATCGCTAATTCGACGCGACCGTCTTCATTACCAACAACGTCTTACAGAACGCTTTATCGCTGATCCAAAAAGCCTCTTCCGATTTGTTGCCCCAACTCGCAAGGCAAAAGCTGGAGTCCCACAACTCTCAGTCCCATCAGGCCTTATTAACTCTGTTACGGAAACCACTGATGTCCTTGCTGAGTTTTACAACAGTGTTTTTGCGCAGTCAGCACCAGTTCCTCAGGTTCGTCTTGCCACTGAAGTCGATGGCACTTGCACGGTGGATACTTCCTCCACAGCGGTGTTGACTAAATTCAGGTACCTTAAGGACAGCTCTCCTGGCCTCGATGGTATACGACCCAAGGCTTTGCGGGAAGCGGCGGAACAGGTTGCTGAACCACTTAGCTTACTGTTTATCAGGGAACAGTACCCAGCAGTTGGAAACTCGCGAGCGTTACACCCGGTTTCAAGGGTGGCAGGCGAAATTGCCCCAGTGACTACAGACCAGTTATGTTGCTGTCAGACGTCTCAAAATTTTTAGGGGCGCTTGTATACGACTCCCTTTATAAGCATATCACCTCTCATGAATTCTTCTCGAATGCGCAACACGGATTTCGCAAGGGCTATTCCCGTACTACAAATCTGCCGATAGCCACCGACCAGTGAACGAAAGCAGTTGATTGGGGTAATGGAATAGGCGTTGTATATCTCGACTTTGCTAAGGCATTCGACCGCGTGGATCATTCTGTTTTGATCGGCAAGCTTTCGCATTATGGGGTGCGAGGCAATCTTCTTCAGTAGCTTCAGTCGTATCTTGCTAACCGTCTATACAGGATGCGAGTTAATGGTGTTTTCTCTACCTGCAGGTCTAGCCTCAGTGGAGTACTTCAAGGCTCAATTCTTGGCCCGCTGCTATTTGTGGTATTAATCAACGATTTCACTCTCAATCACATCTCCGTTACTATTGTTTGCGGACGACGTCAAAATTTGGCGGGGCGTCAACACAACCAATGATTCTGTCATCCTACAGAAAGACCTTGACATTCTTTTCAATTGGTCTCGAGTAAACAGATTCGAAGTTAATGTTAGTAAGTACAGAGTTATGGACGTTCGCGGTTATATTAAAACCACTTATCGCCTCTACGGATATCCGCTTCAGACGGATGCACTGTTTCACACACTCTCTCGAGCTCTGCGAACGCTGAAACGAATGCAAAAAAGGCTAGCAATATCCTGGCGTTATCGAAACGCCTCTGCAACCCTACTTGTTTTAAGCTTATTTATAACAGTTTCATTCGACCGCATCTGGAGAATGGAACTGTAATCTGGCCACCGCATTTCCAAAAGGACAAGTTACTCCTGGAGTGAGTACAACGACGAGCCACTAAGGCAGTCCGGGGCCCGATAACTAAACCATATGAGGAAAGGTTGAAACCTTTGAACATGCACTCTTTAGAGTACCGTTGGCTTCGAGGTGACTTGGTATTAACCTTTTTGATTATGCAGTCCCCGGAACATCCTTGCCGCCTGATGCTCAACAAAGGGAGTAGCGTGACACTGAGGGGTCGCCCCCCAAAACTAGAGGTCCAACATAGCGGACTTGAATGCAGACAGCTTTTTCTCATTGCGCGTGCGCAAGGCTAGGAATGCTCTACCAGACCGTGTTGTTTCTGCTAGCTCTGTAGCAATTTTCAAGGCTGGCCTTGACCAACATTCATTGCATTAGTTCAGATGCTGCAACTCTTTTCCTCATTTCAGGCTGTTACTGAGGCCCTCTAGATACGGAAACCCCAAAAGCTCCGGCTTCCTACTTCCATTTACAGCCCATTGAACCATTGAAGTCGACAGTCCGTAACACTTCGCCCGAGGGTCCAGCTACATAATATCATGTGGGCGTCTAGTGCAATCTGTCCAACACCTGGGCAGAAAGCTGGTTATGATTTTGGCGTAGGACAACGGAAATGTAGGTGTGGATACATCCGGGAATTCCAACCTGCCGAACACGGTATCCAGCGAAAGACGACGCTGGCCAATGGTTGTTGTGTTTATGTGCTGAGGGCGCAACTGGTCATAGTGACGTTTCCCCGTGGTGCCACTGAGAGAAAAACAATACAACACCTTTACGTGACGTGCACTTACAGTTGCTTCCGTCCAGTTGTTGCGACCCGCTTGATAGTCACGAACGTAAACTACTTCTCCAATAGCGGAACCTGTATTGGACGACCCCTACACAAAAGTGTAAACACAAGTAGTCAGTTCAAACTGCAGTCGCTGAACAGCTGACTATAAACAATCCCGGTCAAGGAGGAACGGGAACATCAAGAAGACAGGACGCACGAAACAAAGTGTGTTGTTGAGTAGAATCACTTCAAACAAGTGTGGTGTTCATTCTGTACAGGAAAAGTGGTGCAAACTGTAAAGTAAGGTGACATATGAAAATATGTCTAATACCGTTTGGAACTCCCTCATAGGGCGTTAGAAGGGTGAAATGAGGGAGTGTTAAACAAAATACCTTATGGAAACTGTTGGTCATCTGACCGTTCGGCCTGAGCTAGCGCGGGGAAGATCAACAGGGGTTTGCCGGTTGGACTGAAGTACGGGCTGTTCGTTAGACATGGGCTAAATAGACTGCGAGTCACTAGGAATGAAATCGACATCAGTAAGGATGGGAGGATCTAGGTGGAGTTTGACATTAGCAACTTTAAGTCTATCAATGCCCACTGTATCGCGGGATCCATTTCGATCGATCACAAAAAACTTGGGGAATCGCTTAATCACCTGGAATAGTCCGGACTATGGTTTTTCAAGAAGGTTCTTAACAACGTCGACACGAAGGAAAAAAAAATCACACAGGTCCAGATTGGAATGTTTCCGTTTCTGTTTGGTGTTTAACCTGGTGGGCTGGGGCCGGATTTTCGCCATGGATGACTTCAACTGCTGCACGAAGGTGGTAGCGTCAAAATTAGCTTAGCCGGAGTTCGACGTGTAAAATAGTTCACCAGGGAGGCGAAGTGTCGTACTGTAAACTAATTCTGCGGTTGAGCAATCAGTGTCTTCCTTAACACTCGATCGAATTCCAGGCATGACAAAGGGTAAGTGATCGGTTCAACGCCAGGGGTCTAGTTGAGTTTTTAAGGCGACCTTCAGCTGATGATGAAACCTCCCGGTTTGTATGCAGTGGTCTTGATGTGATCGACTCCGAGTAGCCGGTTTAAGTATCTGAACAGCGCTCATTGAAATTGTGTACCTCTATCAGTGGTTACAGTCGATGGAACACCATAGTTTGAAATCCACGTGTCCATGAACGCTTGCGCAACGGTTTCGGTATTCGTGTTGGGGAGAGGTATTGCCACTGGCCATGTGGTGAAACGATCACTGCACGTTAATATATACGGATGACCTTTTGGATACGGCAACCGCCCGACGATGTCAACATGGACATGAGTGAAACGTGCATCAGGGTTAGCGAAAGTGCCGGGAGCTGTGATGGTATGCCGGTGGACTTTGCTGCGTTGACAGTCAGGACAAGCTCTCGCCTATTCTTGTATGTCCTTTTGTGTGTTCTGCCATACGAATCGATTTGAAATTAGCCTGATGATGGCATGAATGCTGGGATGAGACATACAGTGGAGACTGTTGAAAACGGAGCGTCTAAAGTTTACTGGTACAAGTGGACAAGGGCTGACTGTCGTTATGTCGCATATGATTGTGCCTTCGCAGTTGGTTAGAAGCAACTCGCGAAGTTTGAGGGAAAAAGAGATGTGACACTGCTTCAACTCCTGGTCGTTGTTTTGTTCTCGCGCTAATTCTTTCAAATCATTGATGCCAGTTCAGTGTAAACCACTTAAAGTAACTCTGGACAAGGCATCGGCGACGGTGTTTTCATCTCTTGCGATGTATGGTATTTTCGTGGTGAACTGGAAAATGTAGTCCAACTGTCGAATTTCTCTCCAAGAATAACGGTCGGGCTTGGTGTTGAAAGAATAAATAAATGGTTTGTAATCCGTCAAGTCAACAAAACGTTTGTCTTCCAACACGTGACGAAAGTGTCTAATGGCGGGGAAGATAGCCAGCAACTCGCGACCGAAGGTACTATAGTGCGTTTGCGCTTGTTGAAGCTTACGAGAGAAAAATGACAAAGGCTGGACTTGGCCGTTCACGATCTATTGTAGAACCGCACCAGAAGCTGACTGGGATGCACCGGTCTGTAAAATGAGGTCCGAATCTTCGTCTACACGCGTGTGCCAGAGTCGTCACTTAAGATAATGCGTCTTTAACTGCGAGAAATGCCGCCTTAGCAGGAGATGGTAAAACGAATTGTTTGGGATTATCCTTTAGCAAATCCGTGAGGGGTTTCAATAATTCCGAGCAGTGCGGGATAAAACGGCATTAATAATATACAATGTCTATAAACCTACGTAAGCTTTTCTGGGATTATCGTAGTGGATAATCTTCAAGGGCAGCGATTTTCTCCGGCAGAGATTCAGTGCCGTCACGAGTGATTCGGTGACCCAAAAAATCTATGGAGTCCAACCCAAAAACGCACTTCATCGGATTTAGGGTTGTGCCATACTGATTCAAACGTTCAAAAACTGCACGAAGGTGTGACGTGTGTTGATGTGCATTCTTGCTAGCCAAGAGAATATCATCGATATAGACAAACAAAGTGTAGACCACAAAGGACTTGGTCCATGGACCCCTGAAAAGTTTGGGCCGCATTTCGCGACCCAAATAGCATTCGGACGAATTCGTACAGTCCAAACGGGGTGGTTATTGCCATCTTCACTGCGTCTTCTGGAGCCGCGGGGATCTGGTGATATGCTCGAACCGGATCAGGCTTTTGAAAAATTGTCATATTGTGCAGACCGATGGATAAATCGCGAGTGTGTTGAATTGGATACCTGTCGGGAACGGTGGCGTTGTTTAGGGCACCATAATCACCGCATGGACGCCAGTCGCCGGGTGAGGCCCAAGGGCTGCTGGAGAGCTGGATGATACCGAGTGGCAGAAGATTATCAAATTCAGCATTGGCGATCTTGAGTTTCTCAGGTGGTATTCGACGGGGGCGAGTGATGGTAGGTGATCCTTTGGTGGTAATATGGTGAAAGACGTGACAGTGAGTGATCGATTGTTAAGATGTGGGAACTGTCGAAGTAGAGTTGCGAAACTGTTGTTTGGTGAGGCAGAACGTAAACCCCATTGAATTAATGGGTGTGGTCTTCCCGTGGACGCACAAAACTGTTGTTATGTCTAGCAGTTTCCGATTCCTTACATCCACCACGAGTCCAAAGGAGGTATGAAAATCAACGCCAATAATTAGATGTTGTACATCTGCAACGGTAAATGTCCAGGGGAATTGCCTACGAAGACCAAAGTCGAGAGTGAATAGTTTCTTTCCGTATGTTTGTATGGCGGTGCGATTAGCGGCATGTAGGGTATGCGACACCGGTTTGAGGTTATGTTTGTCACCAGTGGGTGAAATAACGCTAGCCTCATCGCCCGTATCAATGAGAAAATTGAGGACGTCGAACGGTCGAGTATATATAAATCAGGCGACACAAGTACGGGTCAATGGCAGTCGTCGCCACTTTCGATTTTGACCATTCCAAAAGGTACTAGGCGGGCTGCAGCGACCTGCACGAGTACCAAGGCGACGGTGGTCATAGAAAACTATTATCAAGCTGTTATGCACGCAGTTTAATTTGTTGGAGAGTTTTATCACATTGATGTCCGTGTATACGCTGGTGCTTTTGTCAAAATGACTGACTGGAAGGATATTTGTGAAGGCTACTTTTTTAAGTTTAAGACATCCTCTTAGAGGGTGTCGTGACTGCAAGACGCGTCCAGGTGAGCTACTTGCTGAGGGGCATAATTGTGATGCACCTGGTCAGTCAACTCTGTTAGTTTGGTCAGCGGTGCGTCCTTCTCCAAAACAGCCAATATGTGACGGAGCTCGCTTGAGAAATTCTGAAGTCACAACTCGCGCAACACCGGTTCGTTGACAGTCTGCTTGTTTGACAACTGAGTCATATGTTGAAGCAGCTGTGAAGGCGTACGATCCTTCTCTGTTCGACGCCAGCAAGGAGCTTGCGGAGGTTGTCTTCGTCAGAAGCTGCCATTCTGTTAATAATGGCCGATTTTATGACATTGTAAGGATTCTCAGCTGGACGCTCATAAATTATATCCGCAACTTCTGCAGTCACGGTCTCAGGTATGTTTGAGACGACGTAATTATACATGGTGCGCTGCGATTGGATTCACCGAGAGTCAAAAATAACTTCAATGTTTGCGAACCACAGCCTAAGGTCTCTACTGCCGAACTCAGAAAGTTTAACCATGACACTGTTCTCCGAAGCATGTCTCCTGTTCAATATCAGAAGGCATACTAATGAAGACAAAAAAATTGGGAGAGTAAAAATATCAAGCTTTTTAAGGAGTACTATGGGAGAAAGACTGCCGAATGAACAAGACTTTGGCAGTACGCGTAATAAAAGTCAATTCACTGGTTCACCAATTTGTAAGGGACTTGTCCACTACAAAGGTGTAAACGCGAATAGTCATTTTGCAATGCAGTCGTTGAATAGTTCACTATAGGTAATCCCGATCTATGTGAAACAGGAGGACCAAGGAGGCGAGACAGGCGCATCAAAAGGGTATTACTGAGTACGATCAATTCAAACAAGTGGTCATTTTGTACAAGGGGCAGTGATGTAGACTATGAAAATAAAGCGAGATATGAAAGTATTTACAATATCCTATACCTCGCGTTTACCATTGCACTCTTACACGTAAGTTTTATCATAGTGTGTGAGTACGTGGAATGGACCTATGTACGACGGTTGTAAAGGTCATCGAGGAGTAACCACACGAATCAAAACTTGAGAACAAGTTGACAGACGAGGTTCAACTTACGTTAACGTCTTCTGTCCCCGTGGTAAGGTCGGTCAGAGTCACCTCATATGTTGGGCAGTCGCTCACCGTAATCCGCAAAGTTGATGGATCCCGTTGGGGCTTGGGCCAATCATCTCTCCGGATAAACTTAAGGAGCACTCATAGGCTAACTGAGCGGGACTAGTATATAGGTCGACCTTCAGCGTGTTCCGGATACCTAACAATACTAATGGCAGAACCTCGTGTCACAAAGGGTTGTTGCTAGTGGATAGAAAACCTTTCAGTTGCCGATGGAAACCTCCACCTTACCCGTTGGCTGCCGGGTGGTAAGCTGTTGTGCGAATTCCACTACGTTGAGAAGTGAAGCAAAGGCTAAGTCAAATTGTGACATACGATCGGTGGTCACTACAGCGGGGCAGCCATACTGGGCAACCCAACGTTTCAAGACTGCGCTTGCTACGTTTTCTGACGAGCAACTCAAAATTGGTATAGCATCTGGCCGACGTGTAAACCTATCTACACATGTCAATATCTACGTCCACCCATTCGAGAGTGGCAAGGGTCCGACCATCTCAACATGCACATGATAGAAACGTTAATCAAGGGCTTCAAAACTCCACACTGGGGCATGCGTATGACGATGAATTTTAGACCGCTGGTAGTGTATGCATACTTTAGCCCATGTGCCAAACAAAGCGCTCGGGGACTATTTTGACTGTTGGGCGTATGCCTGGGTGAGACATGTTGTGCAACGCGTCAAGAATTCGGTGGCGGAAAACCAAAGGAATAATCAGGCGTAGGATGCCTTATGAAGTGTAACAGATAATCCTCCATTCGGATGAATTCATACGGACACTTTCTGGCTTAAGGAAAACTGGGCCGACGGAGTTGTTCTATCTCCGGATGGTTGTTCTATGCAGTTGCGACCGCTGCCGGATCAACTGGGCTGTCTGCCGTGCTCGTTGTAGCGTTGATGCACTAGAGAGCATCGGCGACTGGGTTTGCAGTACCTGAAATGTGACGGATACCGATCGTGAACTGAGCGGTATAATCCAGATGTCGGGTCTCTCTGAGGAAGTACCTGTCGGTTGTCGACCGGAGGGCGTATTTTAGCGGCTTATAGTCTGTGAATACTGTGAAATCTCTGCCTTCAAGGCTATGTCAAAAATAGCGGATACTGAGATATACCGCTAACAGTTCCTGTCCGAAAGCATTATATCGCGACTCGGTTGGTTGCAAACGTTTATAAAAAGGGCTAGCAGGTATCAGTCGTCATCGAGTTGCTGCTTTAGGACCGCTCCTACAGCCACACCTGATGCGTCCACAGGTAGCGCAAAAAGAGCGGACGGATGATGATGTGACAGCGATGCTATATTGGCGATAGTTTTTTTTTAAGTAACGAGGACATTTCGTGCGGCAGTTGCAAATAAAAATAGGCGTACCTTACCTCTTAGCAGGTCAGTGAGCGGTCGCATTAGATGGACACTATTAGGAATGAAACGGCGATAAAAATTTACTAAACCATCGGAACGATGTGGGCTCCGGGTAGTTTACTATAGTCGAGGAGAGGTTCAATTCCGTTCGTGGATATACGGTGACCTAGGAAGGTTAAGCTGGGCATCCCAAACGAGCACTTAGCTAGGTGTATGGTCACACCACGATGCGACAAACGGGCGAACAATGAACGCGATTGCGCGCAATATACTTCCTGTTTCGACACCTGCCCGGTACTGGTGCCACGCCTTAGGGATCGTTTGCCCAGGATCGCTTTGTCTTCCTGCATCCACTCTATCAGCTGTTGTTAAGCATGTTACGTTAGGAGAACCATAAGGCGGCTATCGAAGAGCATTCGTGAACACCTACCGAAATGGCTTCGCAACGGTTCGATAAAGCCTATTTCAAGTGCGATTGGCTATCACTTACTTGGCATTAACCACCAATTGAAATTCTGCTGAAGCTTTCCGAGTCATCTACGAGGTTCGTCAATCCTGCTCCAGAGCTGTCACAGTGTGATTGTTACCAACGACCGAGGCTATTGTTATCAGACTCCACAACCCGTGCCTATGTTCCCAAAAACAATTTGTACAAACCCTTCATCTTCCCTGGCCAGTCATTCCACATCAATTTGTAACCCGAACAAGCGTGAACCACTGGACACTGATGAACGTATGTCTCATGACAGGCACGTTTAACATTCTAACACATTCACCAATACACGCACTCTCTCAGTAGACTGTGATTCGTACCACTGATTTTTTGATGACCTATTTGACGCGTTATAATTCTCGTATATAACTCGCACGTACCATATGTAATTGTAAAAGCCTGATGAGAATGACCTAAAACAGCTGTGTGCAAAATGGACTTCTTATGAATTCTACGGGAATCTGGAGAGGACTGAAACGATCAAAACTCTTACAAGCGGTTGGGGAAACTGAAGAGATACCTCGTGACAGGTGCTTATCAGCGGTAATTCCCGTTTTCCAAAAAGGACGCGAAGTCTATGTGATAACCAAGGTGGCATCAGTCTAGTGTCCGTTGCATCCAAGTTACTCACTGGCCTCATTTTACGTTGGCTCAGTGAACCCTGAGGAAGTCGGATGCGCGAAGGTCAGGCAGGTTTTCGGTACGGTCGAGGATGCGTTGATCACATTTTTAACTTGCGACGGATCTTGGAACATCAGCACTCTTATAAGCGGCTGACAGTCATAGTGTCTTCAGACTTAAAGTCTGCTTCCGATTTGGTTGCTAGCAACGTTTTCTGGAACCGCCTTTTTCTCAAGGGAGTACCAGGTAGATACTTGAATCTGTTGGGTTTACTGCACCTACATTCCGCAAGCTGGGTTAAGGGTTTATGAACAACTCTCTCAGGTGTTCATCACTTCTAGTGGTATTTGTCATGGGTGTCCGATTTCCCCTTTGTTGTTCAATTTCGTCATGGACGACATTCAGGAAAGTGCGCTCGAAGAGTCCAAGGAGGTTGGTGTTGAAATTTTACCCGACGCTAAGTTGAATGATCGGGAGTATGCGGATGACATTGTCCTATTTAGCCTCTATCGAAGACATGCAGACCGTACTGAACAAGGTGAGTAACCGGGCTGGTTTTTATGGAATGCGCTTCGCACCGTTAACAGGTAAAGTGTTGCTTCAAGACTGCGGCATTTCCACCCCCACTTTGTTCATTGCAGGCAATCCACTTGAAACTGTGAACGCTGAGATGAATGATATATAATGCATGTGCACATTCTGTTGTTCCGAGACTAGTAGCCTGTTCGTAACGAAGGTCTAAGCAGACTTGCCGTGCTTGACCATCAGTGTCTCCGCCAATCAGCCCACTTTTAGTGGGCTAATCGCGTGAGCAACACGACCATTCGGCGGAATGTGTTCCGGAATGCGCAATCAATTGGTCAGCTACTCGCGTTAAACAGCCTGCAGTGATTGAGTCACGTATTTCGAATGCCGGCTAAGCGTTTGCCGTACTGGGTGTCACATACCGAGACAAACAGTTGAGTAAAATCGCGTAGTGATCAAGCGACAAGGTGATCACAAAATATGAAAACCTTGACCATTCCATTGAATAACGTGCATAGGTGTTGCCTGTTTGGCTGGGGTACTCGTGATCACTCAAACCGTTGATTAAAAATGCTATCCGAGATGGCGGTGTGCCGCAGTCAATGGCATACCGGCATCCATACCATTTCTAGTTCTCCCATTTGGTCTTCTTTTCTTAATTGTTAACCCTCTTAGTAACATTTTGTTCTAGGATGTTCCACGTCACTGTTGAAGTGATCTGCGACCTGAGCCATAGTGCCTTCTGGTCAGACTGAAGGCCGTTGTGATGATGATGGTTATGAGTATGAAATCCGCAATCTACTGTGAGTCCAAGCTTTCCATCAGCTTGCGTTTGGAAGGAGGTACAAGACAACCCTTATTTGACTACAGCACCCTAAATCATCTTGGAAGACGGCAGAGCATTTTCGGTGGAATTCGTCGACGATACTGAAAAAACTGGTGGTGTAAAGCCACACTATTGGCTCATCATCAGTTGGTCCCTTGTTGCCGCAGCAGCTGGTGGACATCTGCAATAGACTCAATTCGTCTATGAAATCAAGCCCCAGCAATTCTGGCCGTGGTTGGTCAAAGAGATAGAAGAAGTCTCTCAAATGAGAATCGTCGGAAATGACCTCACGTTATGGTTCATCGGACAAACTCAGGGCACTATCTGGAGCCGTTGTGGGCATTGTGGGTAGTTGGCTTTGCAGCAGTTCGGTCCGTCTTGTTCCTCATCGTCTCAAAATTAGTGTAGTGTCCTTGGCGTCGTCCAGCTGTGACCAACAGCAGGCGTCGTTAAAAGCCTGAAAGTATAATTGAACAAGAATGTGGCGAAGATAGCAGTTGATTAGCAGGGAGGGTTGTAGAATCGTCAACCGTGAGAATTCGTTTTGGGCTGTGGTATCAAAACATCTCATCGTATACGCAGAAGTTGGTGAAGGGCAGTGTACCTTGGTACCTTCGCTCATGATTCAGGTTGGAAATTCCACCCACTGACTACAGTAAGCCGTGCTTACTGGAGGAGCAGTATGTTAACCGTCATTCTGGAACCCCCATTTCCATGCGGGAAAGCAAAAGCAAAAATCGAGGTGTTTTTTCTTATGCGATGTAAGGACCTCTGATAAATCTTCAAATAACTGGAATACTACCGTAATCTGATGTAAGGTGCATTGTATATCTTGGACAGACTGACCCCGTCCAAGTGGCATAGGAACTGAACTACTGGTCACGGGCTTCAAAAGGACTGTCTGTCAGTGAGGCGTAGTATGACATACCGGAACAAACGTAGTCATAAATGAACTGCCATCTACTCGTTAACTTCTTGCACATTGTGCGAGCATGGAACTTTTAGTATTGGCTAGACCCATACTGCTACCTTGTCGAGGTGGTCGGGCTTGTGTACTGTTTTGAT
>LUCH01018667.1:0-12660 GCA_013368495.1 Paragonimus heterotremus | reverse complement strand
AGCATCAGTGATTGTGTCATAATGCCGCCGGATCCCGGTGGCTACCAATCATCACACCGATCTCCACAATCTCTTTCCAGATCCCGCTCACTCTCCTGTCTGCTCTCCAAAGTGGGTCTGCTACTCGTTCTTTTTTTTGTGTAATGTTGTTTGCCTATTTTTGTCTTTATCTTTGCGTCTTTTCGTCTTTTTTTCCTCCATCCTACTTCATTCATTTCAACTTTTTTTATTTTTTTTCTTCTTCCTTTTTCGGAACTGACTGCTTTCCCTCCTTTCACGTGTACCTCGTAGCTTGCTTTCGATTTCTCGGTGGATGTTAAATGAGGAATATGAAACTTTTTTTTAAGCCCTTGTTATTTCTTTTGAATATATGCCAGGCATCTTAGGTTTCGGAATACAAATCCAGATATCTCGGTTTCCATCGCTGTATTACGCATGCAATTAGTTGTTTTTCCCACTTGTGCTACTTCATTGATAGACTCTCTGGACATCTTTTTTTCCGCAATTTCTTAGCATCTGGAAACCTCTCTGTGTGCGTTTGCAGCTGATTTGAATCGACTTGACAGAAGTCTCCTCACAACACTCGACTTATGAAGTATTGTTTTCATCCCCACTAGAATGGAATCCCATCTTGATGCCAATTTTGTATATAATCCTCAAGTTGTTTCTGTTACCAAACGGCAGGCATTGGGTAATTCAAATCACGCAGTTGTTAAGTTTTCTCTACCGTTTACGGTGTAACTCATCACCGACAAATGAAAGCAACAATAGTATCTTCCTGAAAACTTTGATGTGTTTAGGGAAATGCTTTTTGCAACAGACATCTGTTTATTATTTCACCTCAATCTTTCTGTGCACTGACTACAATTGCCTAGATATTTCATCTTTCGTCTTACTATCCAGTGCTCCTTGAGGTCACGTTTTTTACACGCTGATAGATTACTATCCGAAGAAACCCTGTGGAATTAACTAACGTACGTAACAATTGAAGAGATATGCATTAGTGAGATCATCTTCGACAGCAATCAAAAAGTGAATTAAGTCGCTCTACTATTGTGCTCAATCAAACGTGACTCGGTAACAAGACTGTCGTGAACCATGTAAGGTAATGAAACGGGTAAATGACGTCAGCCATCCCACACAAAAATCCTACTGTGATATTTAAAGTTTATTTAAAATAATAATTCTGTTAGACATTCTGTCTACGGCTGTATGACTACTGAATGTTCCATTCCCAAGGTGTATAAGGCAGTTTCTAAATTTCAGTTGATCTGAAGAGAGCGCACTGCTGGGTCTTCGATCTACAGATACTTACAGTGGCAAAGCAAAACAAAGTACGTCTGCTGCTGAACCACGCAGGAAACACAATGTGAACCGTAGTTTGCCAAAACGGTCAAGGACAAATGCCCTGGAATCACCTGACTTGCGCTTGCCAGAGGTCATTACCATAAAACTGTACGAGCTACCCAGGCTACAGTGCAGCTGTTACTGTCATGGTGGTTAGATAACTGTCAGTGCATGCGCGTGTGCCACCTGCACATGCAATGTTTCAGTGTACAAGTGTAACGCGCGATCGAAACTAATCTAATGAGGAGGAGCAATCGTAATATACTACATACACGACTGCTATTCAGTAGTAGGAACAGAACATCTATTTTGACATCGAAGCAGCCGCAGGAAAAATACAGGAAGAAACATCAGAGTGCAGCACAACACAAAATGGTTCTTGCAATGTAAAACAACTGAGTACTGGCGTCTGTGACAACAGAGACGGTCTGGGCCTAGTGCTGTATGCAAATGTGTGCTTTTGATTGTTGTCCTGTTTAAGCGCTTAACCCATGTGTTACTTTCTTGAATAAACAAACCTTGTGCCATCTGCGTTCTTGGCTCACAACACTAGTAAGCACGTACGGATTGAATTTTAAGTGGTAATTAGTACAAGGTTGCTTTGTCCACATTTCAGACTGCTACCTCAACGTTGTGCACGAGGACCCTGAGTCAACGGATAGTCAGACGAGCAAGCAGTACAGTTGCATTTAAATGTAACTCTGTCATACCCTTACACCTTTATCTTTTTTGGTTATTCCAGTAACGCGGCGTGTTGCGTAATACATCTTTAGACACAATCTCTGTCTGCCCTTCTGGTTCTATATTACACAAGCACGAAAATCAACGAACCGGTGAGACACCAATCAGTTCGGCATGACCATATGTAAGTCGTATTTTACTAGTTCGACTGCAGTCCCATATTTGAAAGATTCTTTCGTGAATTTGTTCGCATCCAAAAGTGTATACTTAATACAGTTAACCGGTTCGCAGATGACAGCGCGCTGTTTGTACATAGCGAGGACGAACTACAGCGACTGGCCACGGCTTTCGCGACAGCGGCAGCCAAGTTTGGATTGGATACCAACACAAGTAAGACATTTTCTTTCATTCAGCCTTCTCCGGGCGGAGGTGCTGTCTGTGCACCTTCACCCCAAATTCGCATCAATGAAGATGTTGTCGACAGCTGCATATATTTCTGTTACTTGAGCGGCAATCTGTCCACCGATCTGCCCGTGGACTGCGAGTTGAGAGCTCGTGTGGCAAAGGCTAATACTGTTTTCGGACGTCTTGAAAGACGTGTGTGGAAGAACCATAGCCTGAAACCGAGCACTAAGCTGTTTGTCAACTGCTCAATGATGCTCTGTCGCTTATATTGCTGTACAGCAGTGAAACGTGGACATTGTATCAGCGGAACGTGTGCTATCTGAGCCACTTTCATTTGCAATGTCTAAGACGCATCTTGAGTATTCGGTGGTCGGGCATGGTTCCGAACACTGACGTAATGCGGTGGGCGGACATAAACGGGATGCAAGCCCTGCTGATGTTTAATCAGCTTCGTTGGCTGGGTCACGTCCGTCGGATGGGCGATGACGGTATTCCGAAGCAGGTGCTGTAGGGACAACTGGGGTCAGGTAAGCGAAATCCTGGTGGTCAGAAGCGAAGATACCAGGATGCTGTGCAGGTGAGTCTTTCATGCTGTAAAATTGATTTTAGAAGTTGGAAGACTTAGCGTTGAACCGGACTGCCTGGTTGAACACAATTCGGGCGGGCGTCCGCGAGTTCAACGAGCAGTTAGTACGTGGCCAGGAACAAAAGCGGCGAAGAGACGACGAGTACGTTAGGTTCGGGTATGCCATATCAGTATATCCAATCTACTTTTGTTTATTGCATCGACCAAGTCTATGGACGCTGGGCCACTAATCCACTCCTCCTTTCGGAAATTGAATGTCTGTATTCTTCTACCCATTCTTTTCTTGAGCATTGTTGGTGTATTGAATGATGAATCGTTTACCTGATCTTCTCGTGGTTCGACTTCGAATTTCGTTTTTCAACTTTATCCTCTTTGGACTGCATTAACATGCACTCGTATACTGAAATGCTGTTTATATTATATTTTACATATCTTTCTTTTCAGTTTAGATCTTGTCATTGCAATCTCTTTGCTTAATTTCCGACAGATAAGGATTTCCTTTTCATGCTGGCTATTCAATTGGCTAACCAGCATCGGCCGGCTGGACACAAAGGCCTCAATCTCACACCTACTGATCTTTTTCCATCGGGTTTACACCAGATACGTGGTGTGTGAGTGGAACCGCAATTCACTTGGGGTGATGGTTCAAAGCGCAGGCGTCCTTTGGTTTCGGTCACTGTGACAGGCTAATCCGTTTCGGATGCCACCAACCAACCGGTGGAATGTACTACGTTTAAACCGTTTCTTCACCACCGACAACAGTAAACCAGCGGCCGACCAGTAACTATCCAGAAACGAAAAGTGAATGAAACCCTAATTGGTTCTGTTAGTGTTGTATTCCAGTTCGAGTGTACAAGAGACAAACGTGGCTAACGTATAACCACACATGGTCAACCGAGGGAGGGGCACAGTCGTCTGTGAAAGGTGTCAACTGACATTACGATTTGATTCAAAACCAGGGCAAAACGATATGTATCGATCAGAATGTGTGCGGAATGGACCGGAAAATCATAGAAATAACAATACTGATACAGATTAATAGTGTGCAGTTCACAGACGACCGAATGTAATACCTATGAGGAGATCGGGCTGGAGTGGTTTTTTGGCTGAGGTACAAACTGCCATAAGGTAATCTGAGGTCGATCGACGTCATCCGCGATTAACTGCTACGTCGGAGGTGGTGATTAAAATCATTTACTTGGAAACGTTATTCTTCAACTACCAAACCGCCTGAGTCAAGGTCGTGGGACAACAGCAAGCGTGTAAATCAAAACACAAAGCATAAACACTGCTGTCCCTGCAAAAAAGTACTGTTTTAATAAATCGAGACTGCTTAATGCCCTTCAGACCCGCGCCGTTGATTTTTCCGCACAACAGCCAAACACATGGCATCACCCAATAACAAATAACATTCCCATTCACTAATTAGAATCTCGACAAACCTTGACGAAACTGCCGGTGAGAATAAATGCGGCTAACAAGAAAGAGAAAAACACGCCATTAATATTTATTGTCACTGGGATCCACTTATTCATCCCACAAACCACATTAGTTGCAATATACCATTTGTGAGAGGGAACATTCTATCACTAGGGCATATTGGTCAAATACCCAGTTCGTGAGGCGAGAACAAACATATGCAACCTGTGCACACAAGCGATGGAAATGGGGGGGGGCCGGTGTCTGACTGGGAGGGCACGTATATCACAGGCTGCAGGGAACTTGAAGACCCAAGGCGAGTTTATGTGATTTCTAAACAGGGACGTTTGAGACTGGACACACAGGGCTGAATGGAAGTCATGGTGCCAGTGTTAGTTTCACTGTCATAGTCGTCTGATAGACCAGGCGATAACAATTCATCCAAACAACTTCGTTTGAACTGTCCCCCAACAAGGTTTTGATCCAAACAGGAAGGCGTTGTCGAATAGTCTGCCGTTGGAAAATGAATAGGACCTAAAACGACAGTGAAAGCAGTAGAAAAGGAAGTCAACATAGCCAACAACGGTAGCAGCGGTATAACGACGCTGTCACACAACCGTGAAATAATCGTGGTTTAAAGATAAAAGGAGAGTATGGAGAAGATGGATAATCCATACAACACTCACACCCAAATATTCAGCAGGAAGGCGGTCACATCTTGCAACCAACCGGCTTGTAAACGTTACAAAGGCACTGTACAACAAGCTAATAAAATTAGTGTTGCACCTTCAAGCACCAAATTGATGTAGCCATGTGATAAAGGGTCATCTGCAGTACGGAATTATTATTTTGACCTCAGTGATAACGGTACGATATGCACGCTGGACTGGTAACAAAAGTTTAGTGGTAAAACTCAAACATCACAGGCATAAGCAACCAACAAATCGCATGATAGACCGCAGGGTTACTTGACTTCTGCCAAACTAATCGATATTAAATGGACGCGGTTTGCATACACAGAGTCATGTGGTGGATGAATTTTAGTATCCTGCATTTTTTTTCAGTCAACTTTCAACGAGACAGTATTTTTGTCGGAGCAAGAATCGTAAGGCAAGTTAGTTTTTTTAGATTTTCCTATTCCAAGTATATGGAGTAAACTCCCGAAGACGTGGCAACAACGACCTGTACATGCGCGTTGAGGAGAGAGCCAGTGACAACGAATTCCAAAATAGAGACGCCACAACATTCGCGATAGAGAAAATACAAACAAACATGGATGAAAAAGACTCATCAAGCCTTGGTCACAACTTACGTTACCAAATGGCAGTGACGCGCAGTCATCACGTTACTATGCCCTCAGTCTTGAAACAACATAGTCCTAGTGTTTTGATGCAGTGTCAACTGTAATCATCGGCATTTTCGGAGTTCATATGTAGAAAATGAACTACACAAATCATTGTCAGCACTGCTGAACTACTTTGAGTACATTTCCGCAGACAGAAGTGAGGAGTTGGCAGTATCGAATCGGTAAGTACCATTGTGCCACAGTGCAATCGGTGTCAATCTGGCCTGCTGGGCTTTTTACCCACAGTTGTTTTTCCTACCGCTTCAGGTTAGCGTTATAGCTTCCGTACTTAAGATGAATGTTATCTACCGGTGCCCCATTCCTGACACAATTGTCTGTAATCTGACACTACAGTGGTGACAGGTGGAATCGTGGCGACACAGCTATTGCATTGGACACGAACGATTCAGAGCGTGTGTGTTGCAAGCGCATGAGTTATGTGCATCTACAAAAACCTGAGCATGTGTTCTCCAGTTCAGTCCAACCTGGCAAACTATATATTTTCTAGTTTAAGATGTCTCAAGTAATTTGGCCCAGGTGAGCTAACTTCCTTTGTCATATGCATCTGAGGGAACCGCATCTTCTCATTCTGTAAGAACCAACCAATCGCTATATTTTTCAGCCTACCCATGTGCACATTAGCCGTGCGACCCAGCTCCCCCAACCGTGGAACATCGTAAACGGGAAAAGGCGTAGTAACGTTAGCCAATCTGCCTGGGCTAGTATTATTGTCTAGGTAGAGAGGAACATAACACAACGTCCTGCCATATGCATTGTCATACTGGTATTCAACTGCGAAAATCGCGCGCCACTGGGCCTGTGGCTCGTGGTCGTTTTTCCTACCATCTAACGTTCGTAACGTGGCTCTCGTTCTTCAGAAAAATGCAGTTTTCGGGTGTTTTCT
This sequence comes from Paragonimus heterotremus, assembly GCA_013368495.1. Lineage (NCBI taxonomy): Eukaryota > Metazoa > Platyhelminthes > Trematoda > Plagiorchiida > Troglotrematidae > Paragonimus > Paragonimus heterotremus. Next base: position 5,973 of record LUCH01018667.1, on the reverse strand, counting down.
TTCTGTCACGTGTTGAGCGTACCCGGCAATATTACCGAAGGAAACCCGGATGTTCTTCACCTGAAAACGCTTTATTGTTTCGAAGGTATACTTAACATTTACTGACGTGATAAGAGAGCAAAATGTACAGGCTGGTAAGAGGTCTACAGGAAAGTGTTTATTTAGAAACACAGAAGTCAAGAGAGCCCGAGTGAATCAACTTAGGATATGCTCTGACGTACTTGATGCAGCGCGACTTCACAAGGCAACATACTACAGCGTGTACGCATATACGATTGTTAACTATTGAAGGTGAATGTTTTACTATCACGATCGATCACAGTCTAAACCATCAATCCGGGTAACGTGCGCATAAATCAATAAAACCGCGCGGTCAGTTGTGGGGTTAACACCATTAAGGTTGCCATCCGATGTTGATAAATACATCAGAGTAATTGGGCTGAGATCGTTCGATAAAATTCGAGTCACGTGACCGAACAGGAATATGTGTATTCGTGCTGAGCTGCAATAAAACTGATATGACGGATTAATAGATGAGCCCACTAAGAGTGTAAGGAACAAGCAAATAGTTTCATGGAACAACAAACCCACGAAAACAGACCATTATCAGCATCAAGTACACGCCGCTCGGACGTACTGAGCCCGAATCAAAACAACTGGCCGGGTTAAGAACCACATCGTTTGTGCTACTGTACAACTTAGTGGGTTAACTGTCAAACAATTAAACCAAGGTTACCATTGGGCACTGCATGTAGTTCAGGAACAATGGCTCATCGATGATTAGACGTTATTATGTATGATATAGAGCCAGTAGTGATCATAGAGGGTTATTATGGCTTAAATATATTAACTTGTTTTTCCCATGCAATGATACCAAGCCTTTTTTCCGTAGCAGGTCTTGCCATATGCATACATACAGCATAGAATATATATATATATACATATATAAAGTATTTAAAAAGGGGCACACTGAGTGGTGAAGGATTTATTGTGACGTTTCAAATCCACAGTAGGATCCGTTATCAAACAAATTATATATATATATATATTTGAAGTATTAAAAAGAGGGCAAACACTGAGTAGTGAACGATTTATTTTATATATATATATATATATATATATATATAATACGTACACGTGAATCCGAACAGAAAAGAGGATGCAGCTTTCAATACCAAACAAACTTGTTCTGCTCATTCATAAGCGTTGTTCACCAAACCTTATCAGGTTTGCCTCAATCTGAACTAGTCAACAGTGACGCGCCCACACTGTTGTCGCATATCATCTGACAAAGGACAGTGATAATGCTATCGATTGCCAATCAAGTGTTCGAGTCTCGATAACCCCAAATGTTGCTCGACATCATCATTACAACGGCCTTGAGCTTGACCAGAAGGTACCGTGGCTCAAGCCACCACTCACCTTAACAGTGACGTGGAATATCCTAAAAGAAAGCATTACTAAAAAGGTTAGATTGATTTTTTTTTAAAAAGACCAGGCGGTATGAATGCACGTACACCATTAACTGCGGTACACCATCATTTCGCACAGCGTTTCTCGTCAGCAACTCGGACTCCAGCCGAGAAGGCGACACCTACTCACCTTACTCAACGAAAAAGTCAGAGCCTTCTTATCTCGTGACAACGTTCTGGCTTGGCCACTATGCAGTTTCACTCAATTGTTGATAGCCACAGTATTTAAGGTCTGGTGCAGTAAACCCTCAGCCGGCATGCAGAGTACATGACTCAACCGTCGCAAGCGGCGTAGCGTGACTGGATGATCAACTGATCGCACGTTCCCAGCGTTCCGGAATACGCGCCACAGAACGGCCGTGGTGCCGATAAGACTATTTCACTTTATGTGGGCTAATTGACTGAGGCAACGATTGTCAAATACAGGAAGCCTGTTAACATCTTCGTCGCGAACAGACAGCGTTTCTGAACCATAAGGCAAAACAGAAAGCTATATATAACTGAATGTTGCCGCCAATATTTAGATAGCCTGACAAAATCTATGCCACACCTGACTTTGGAGACGGCAGCAGCCAACAACTTGCAAAGTGAAAACTTAAGATACAGATTAAATGAAGTTGACTTTTAGCACTGGTAGAAAGAAGAGAGGATTTTAGAAAACACTCTCAGAGGTCCAAAACCAGCAATAACTACGGCTCCCAGAAAAGATTATCTATCTGAGAGCACTGTCTCTTCCAAGTGGTGTAAATACGATAAAACGAAACAATTGTGATTGAAAAACTGGTCTCCTTTGAGACACTGAATGATTTACACGTACAAGTTCTCAGTGACAGATTCCCACACGTATTCGCCGCGTCCAAACAAAGCATAGAATGATCGATAGCCTTAAAAATTGAAAGACGATGCCTCAACAGACAAAAAAAGAACTCAAGCCTGACAGACCTTATTATGATTAACGTGAACGGTGAATAAAAATTAAGTCCGACAATATAAAGTTTCCCTATGCATAAAATAGTACCGTAGCAATGACGGCGACCACAGGTGAAGGCATGAAATTAGACTCGTGTTCTTAAAGAATACTGGTTACAAGTAACAGTAAACTTTGATAAGCTAAATAAACAAAAAACTCAACTAACTTGAGATCATTAGTAGACATTTGCTCGAATGGCTTTGAACCAACTCACGACCATACATGAGTATGGAGCACTTCAACTTGGACTCACCTTATACAATACAGTATGCAGCTAATAAAATACCGTGAACAGTACATTGTGCCGCGCACATTTGTCAAGTGTTCTCAAGCTCTAGAAGTCTAGTCAAGTAATTCATCAACTGTATTGCGAGGCAAGTGGAGTCCTTGCAGCAGTATTAGACAGTTTGCTGAATCCTGCTTGATCCTTTCCAATGTACGACTTAAAACACACGTACCAACTTGCGAACGGAGAATAGCTATCACCAAAAAAGAACAAAAAATCATAGACATTACAATCAAGAAAATCGCAAACACAATTTTATAGCTCCGATTCAGATCTTATCAGTTATTAATGTGAATGTAACAGGCAGTGCACTCACTCGAGCCAGTGAAGGGATTTGAGTCTGTAGATGCTAAACGCAACTGGTTGTTCACTGGAAGTCGGTAATCTGTATTTGGAAATGGAGCTTGCTGTAAAGGAGAACGCCGAGTCGAACCATCGCACATGCTTAAAGCAGATAGCTCTAAACTTTGATCATCATCGTGCGTCGGCCAAACGGGATTCCGAAAATGGTCCCCCTCGTCGTTTCTGTCTGACACTTTGGGCACGGGTTTATCCATAATGTCCCCTCTCGAGAGAGCTGAAGACACCGTAACATTCACGGGAACGTTGGAATGAGGTGTGAAGAAAATATCCGAAGTTGAATGCTGAATATCGCGTTCCCACAATAGTTGTTTTGCTTTCAGGGCTGTGACAGCTATTAAAAGTCCTCGACGAAGTTTAATACCACTACGTGAGCGTTTGGCTTGATCCAGTTTGCGCATCGAAGTAAATAGCACAAACTGCGCGGTTGTAGAATCCACTTCTTGGTCACGTGGGTAGTGAAGGCTAAAACAGACGGCAGGCGACGGATGGCAGAACATCACCGGAGGGCAGTCTTGCGGCAGTGTGATGCAGCACGAATGGTCGCGTGATTTCTAGCCCATATTGGCCAGTCAAATCTGGCCACAGCTGTGGCGTATGACCTTGAGGAATCTGACCAGTAAGAAATCAGTCACACTGACACGCCCAGCCAGTGCCATGTCGGCATGCACATGTGCCTATACGCACATGCCACACCACTGCACGCCAATCTGTTGTTTGTTTGGCATCCAAACGACAAATCACACGGCCGAAACAAAGTTGGATCTGAGTCATGGTTGCGTCAAGCCATCATTGCCCACGGGGCTTGTGCGATGAGTCATTTAGCCAGCCCGAAGGCTCATTGTCTGAGACATGTTAAAGTCGTCCGAGGGTCAAACATTGAGGTCAGAAGTAAACACTACGGTCGATTCACAGCGTGTGATGTCTGGTCCAAATGACGATTAAACATCAGCCGGATTGCGGTTGACGCGCTATTGTGACACCGCTGCTCCACACACAAAATAAGCCATACTCTCCCCTCCTTTAGGATAGGAAATTAAACGAGTTAGGCAGTAAACAGGAACAGAAAGAGAGACGATTTAACCCTTGACTATGGTGGTCAAGAGTTTCAAATGACGGAATGGAGGTTGGTGAACATAACTGTTTTTCTTAGTAGTTTCGAGAACTATATCGATCTGATTGTAAGTCGAGTTCACCTTTATTGGACCGGTTTTATAGCAAAATATCAACGCCTTCGGTTGCTAATGTTTTGCACATTTTTACACCCGTCCTTCAAAACTTTGCGTCACGTTTCCAGGCGGCTTGGGACCATCAACTCAAATATACGGTGCTTTATTACAGTTCACTTTTATGCATTTTTTGCGTACTATGTATGTTGGTGCATTTTGTTTTTAAGAACAGGAACTGGAATCGGGTTTCACCCATGTTAGAGCGCGGTCAAAGGTGTATATCTTTGCCATCGTCAACATTTAAGCTTCTACCACCGTTTCATGAGGCAACAGTGCTGACCACGTGGTCAGTGACTTCACATTAGGCAAGACCGAATTTCCCACCAGAGTTAACAGGACAGTCACTGCGTCCCATCTAGAGGCGAGCGGGCAATCTGGGCATTACTCATAATCGAATGTAGCCGGGCGTTTACGTATGACAGTTCAGTCGTGCCTAGTATGAGGTTAGTGGTGCGGTAGTCAACACGGTCGCCTCATTAACGCGCTACCGGAGTCTGAATCCTGGACTTGGCCAGTATATGCACTACTGACGAGGTCTAGCAAAGTGAATCTGGAGTAGACTGTTTCTTTTCGAAGGGTAATTAGCTTATAAATCTGTGAGAGTATGATAGTTGCGATCATTTGTGAATGATGTTCAACTTATACTCTGAAATCGTGTTTGACCATCAAGTGCACACATGATGCTTCACACGACCTTTTGACCTGTGCCCGCTAACTCTGTTATATAATCATCAAATCGTCTATATTTGCGCACGCCATAATTACATCATGTTACTCACACCTTCCGCATCAGAGTGACCGTCTCAGGCATGACCTCTCATTTTTGCCACGCCATCATACCATTACGACGCGAACGAGCCGTTATTATATCCTCAAAATCCGGTTCCAGTTTGCGGGAAGGAATTACTGTAGCATTATGGGTTTTTCTTTCTGGTTATCAACACATTTAACTTGGACATAAATACATTTCAGACACCCCTTTAAATAACCTTATCTCCACACTGCTGAGCAGGCAAGTCGGATAAATACAACATAGATTAAAAAGTGGATTTGTCGATCGCGTAGTGTATCCAGACAATGGGTCATTGTGTTGACACAGAGACTAGGTTGGTCAGATAATATAGATCGGTGTCACGTTCAGATCATACACCTATCTCAGAGTTGATCAAACGAGTTCGAGAGATTGATTCATCTATTCACTTTCCCAATTCCAGTATAGTTAAACAACTTACCTTTAGTCTCTGACTTATTAGATCAAACGAAAGATGGACAGGGAAACACAGTGTTTAAACTGTGTGCTATGGTCGACCACGCATTGGCTCTGTGGGAATTATGGCCGACACAAATTGATGAATCCCACAGTCTGGATGCATCTTCTTGGCCACAGAATTGCATGATAAAGCAGTGACTAACAAACAGCCTCCATTACCAAATAACTAATCTAGTTCGAAACGCTGGTCAGATTGCTTCCGTGAAAATTCAACTCAGAGCAAGTCATCCGAGGAGTCGCAGTGCCTGCAGTAAACGGTTAGGATAATGTTGTGCCACGACACACTGAGGTTTGTAGAGATTTCCTTATTTTTGTTTGCGAACGATGTTTCATTGCTGTACAATAACCTTTGTATCATCTGTACATGTTGTTCAAATTGATACAAG
>LUCH01018666.1:0-12213 GCA_013368495.1 Paragonimus heterotremus | reverse complement strand
TCATCAAACATAATGTCAATCTTTAAACTTTGTATATCTTCAGATGACCTTTTTGAATGTGGTACTGATAATGTTAAGCCGTCAGTAGGATAAACGTATGTACCCATCGGTACTATCAGGGTACGCTCTAAAACAGCTCGCCTGAAACCGCTTATTACGTATCCACCGACTGCTCACACCCCTTTTAGTGTTTGGTTCATTACACACTCACGAAACCACATCATTTTATTCTTGTGCGTTACTTATACAGAGTTGTACTTAAACGAAAACAAAAAGGGACTATACGTCACATATACACTTTTCCATATGTATATATGCTAATTCGTTATAACCTGTCCACCTCGATAATCAATCAGGCTATAACTAATATTAGCCAGTGTTGGCTGTTTATTTGACCAACGTACAAAACTCTCCACATAAAGCCTTTCAGAAATCTCCCTCGTTCACTTTATATAATATCATTATAACCTCAATTCACATCGTGCCTTGTCTCCGCTGCCTCAAACCCTCCCCATTATCCATTAGTAACTGTTGCACGCTAGGAAAGGTTTATTTATTCCACTTTGAACATAGACCTCATAAATCAAACTGATACAAAAAATACATATTAAACCCATTGAAACCCCAATTAATTTCGTGTGTTGTCTCCCCTGCCTCGTAACCCCCTTCGTTAACCACCTAGTAATCATTATGCTACGAAATATAGATCCTTGCTTAATCAATAACTCCATAAAACAGTCTGACGTCAAATCTTCGGACGGGGTTTGAATTACCAGTCAGTGATAATCAGTCTAGAAGTAGCTTCTGGTCACTCAATTATCGCAGAATGCCGTAACAATTATTTGCCAATATTATATACTTAATTGGGAAAACACAGAAATATTAATATCACGAAGTGTTTGTCAAAAAATAACAATTAGATTATTCTTCACATAACATTGCACTACTTTTCTTATTCGCACGAGCATTAATAATGCAAGGAAAATTTTCGCGATGAATGATGGCTGAAAACCCCATATTGACCGAGCGATTAGTGGGATTTCCAACTTTTCACGCTTTCCAGCAGTCATCACGGTCCCGCGTTGGAGTCCGTCCAGTTCTTCGCCGAATTTTGTAATTTCCCATCCTCCCTCGTCCCGACTGAATTATTTCAACATTTTCCGGTCGACGTTTCTTCAAATAACGGCGAAATCCTTGGAAGATACATTTGCACACATCTCCCGACGTGACCTTGAAATATTTGAAACATCGTCCTTACTCAACCTTATTATCTCATTTTTTGGACTAAATCTGTGGAACAGACGAACTATTTTCTTTCCTTATGTGTAAATCGAACGTTATAAAGTGTGACTAGTTGCCATGTGATTACGTCTTTATTTCTCAACGGGTTTCATGTTTGTCTTGTTTTATATCCATTTATTGCAGTGTACCGCATGTAATTATCTGTCATGATCGCGCACACCCGAGCGTGTTTCTCACAAATGCGTTGAGGAAGTATGTACTGTCATTAAATATTATTGTTATTATGTTTATTATTATTCTAAAAGTAGCCGCTCGTTAGCTAATTATCGCGGAATACTGAGACAACTGCTCGTCATTATTACAAATTTTATCGAGAAAACGCAAAATTAACATCGCTCGAAGACATTGTCAATAAATGTATCATTTTTACTACTCCTCATATTACACTTGATCACTTCACGTTTTCCCATTCAACACATGAGATTGCGTACTTTTTCTTACCACCACAGGCATCCGTTGTGCGAGGAAAATTTTGCGCGATAGATGGACTCCCAAAACCCCATATTCACCAGCGATTGGCGAGATTTCCAGCTTTTTGACGTTTTCGAGCAATCGACGGAGCCCTGTTCAGTCATGAAGAACGAAACGGCTTCAGCTAGCAATTGTCCAGTTTCTTGCACCAGTGAGCTACTAAGGGCACCCAGTGCTGCAACGATAATGGAAAGAGATTCATTACTTCCATAAGTTATTATGAAGGTAGTCAGATAAAAGCTGAGGAGACCAATCTATCAGTGCCACCAGAATACAACAAGTTCATAGGTACCACCGATACACACAAGTTTATCCTCCCACTGAAATGACGTGAAACAAGAGTTAAGTGTAAGACCAACGTGGGTTTGATTCTTATAACCTATACTTTCAGATGCTAAGACTAACTTTGTACATAAAATAAAAGCAATAAATAAGATTCAAAAGAGAACAATAATAGCAAATAGGGATGAAAAATTGACTAACTTAAATCTACGACAAGTACTTTGGAAATTCATCCAAGCTAAACCCTCACAACAGGTCCAGGAAGAAAGGTGGCCAGTACTCATCTAGTTTTCTTTTGAACTCTGTCACACTATCGGAGGATACTACACTCTGTGGAAGCATGTTCCGACAGTTGGTGACTCGACATACGAAGAAGTTAGCCCTAGTCGATGTAGCAACCCTCTTCTTCTCCAACTTGAGACTGTGGCCGCGGAAGTGTGAGTTTGTACGCAGGTTGGACAGAGGTTTCTGTGAAGTTTCCTCTTACCCTCTTTCGCACAAGAGAAAACAGATCAAGTTTCCTTAATCCGTCTTCAAACGAGTTACCTTGTATTCCCTCAAGCAATTTTGTAAAACTCCTCTGAACCTTCTCAAGTAACCTCACGTCTTTCACCATCTGCGGGCTCCAAGCCTGCACACAGTATTCCAGATGTGGACCAATATAAGTTTTATAAGGCGGCAACACCTCCGAGCTCCTTGATACAAACGTTTACCTTAACATATACAACGCCCCATTTTCTTTTCGCGCCGCCTCTATACACCGTTCGGAATCTTTGAAGTTCTCCTCTATGAGCAGTCCCAGGTCCTTGGTTTTTCCTATCCTCCTTAGCTCTTTCCCCTTCCCCGCCTTGCCAAAATACCTGATCGACCCTGGCTGTTCCCCAGCAAGCAGCTGACTACACTTATCTACATCCAAGGGTAGGTGCCATTCATTTGACCACTTCTGAACAGCATTCAACTCCTCCTGCATACTCATGTTGTCAGGATTTCCTACAACCCTTACATCATCAGCGAAGATGTAGCAGGGACACTCTAGGGTTTTGGTGATATCATTGATGAACAGTAAGAACAGTAGCGGTCCAAGCACTGATCCATGAGGTATCCTACTAACCTCTGCACCTTCAGTGGACCTTCCCTCTACTACATCTACATGGAAGGTGCGACTCCTCAAGAAGCCCCGCATCCATCCTACCAGTCTTGAAGAAAGATAAAAGGTCCCCAGTTTGGGGATCAACAATCGATGGTTCACGGAATCGAATGCCCTCCTGAAGTCCAAGTAACAAGCCTCAACTTCCTCTCCCCTATCCAGCCTCTCTGTGATCTCATCGAGGAAGCAAATCAGGTTGGTAAGACAAGACCTATACCTTACAAATCCATGTTGGTCTGCGAACAGAAGCCTAGTTTCAGTAAGGTGTCTCATAATCCTATCTTTAATAATTCTTTCCAGCAGCTTCAGGAAAACCGATGTGATAATTACTGGTCAGTAGTTGCTAACCTCGTGCTTCTTACCTCACTTGTGGAGGGGTACAACCCCTGCCTTCCTCCGGTCATCTGAGATGATGGCGTTCTATACGGTAAGATTAAATAACACGGTGAGAGGCACCTGTAAAACATCACTGAGAGGTCTTAGTATCCTTGATTGGATATAGTCCGTCCCCATCGTCTTACTCAAGTCTAGTTTATCCAATATATTCCTAACCTGCTGGTCTCTTATTTCAACTTCCTCCATCATTGGTCATCTTACAGTGCATGTGCTGAGTCTCACTGTAGTAGACCCAGAGTCCGGAATATATATAGCCTCAAAAAAACCGGCGGAAAACCTCTGCTTTTTGTAGTGGTGATTCGATAACATTGTCGTCAGTATCAACAATGCTACTCAGTCCTCTCCTGATGGCCCCTTTGGCCTGGGCATAGCTACAGAAAGCTTCAAGGTTCTCATGATGGTTCTTTGCCAGATTCATTTTAAACTTTATCCTGCATTCATTTTGTACTTCAGAATATCTCTTTCTACCCGCCTTATACTGACAAAACCTGATGTACCCCTTTAAACTGTTTGTACACAGCCCACGTTTTCCTTTTGTGTCTGTGCCCTTTCGACCCTACTCTTCCACTACAGAGGCTTGCCTTCATGTCGAGTGCATCTTAGGGGTGCATGCGTGTGAGTTAGTTGCACAAGATTACCTTTAATTATGACCCAGGCTTTGTTAACATTTTGATACCATGACAATCTATCCAACTCAACCGCTTCGCATCCGACCCTAGTTGTGGTACATTCATGCATCTACAGGATCCACGTTATTTAACAGGGGGTGTGGCGTAGACAGATCTAAACTGCAGACGTATGATTCCATGGTCACCCTTGCCCAAGGGTGTTCTCACCTTTGAGTTCGAAGTGTCATTGGGGTTTCTCGTTAAAACAAAATCTAAAACTGTAACACCTAGTGACTTTATTAATGTTTTGAAGTAACGCCTTCTCGTTTAGAAGATCGAGCGATGCCTCACCAAACGTATCACTGGCAGCATGCATCAATCTCCAGTCCACTTCTGGAGCGTTGAAATCTCTTACAATGAGGATTCGCTGGGACGTGCTCCCTTAACTTCTAATAACACTGAGTAATTGCTCATCCTCCTGTCGAGTAGAAGAGGGACTTCTCTAAACGCACAAGAGCAGCAACGTTGTTCTGCTGTCTGCCAAGGAACAGCTTAAAAATTGAATATTTCCCACATTAAACTCCTCTTCTTGAGGCTGCCGATAAAGCTGAGCTATCAACAACAGAACACCCCCACCAATTCTGCCCTCTTGTCCATCTATCCTGTGGATCGAATATCCCGATGGGCATGCATTATCGACGGACATGTCCACTTTTAACCAGGTCTCATTAGCTACAACGACACCCTCATCTCCTAGTTCCCCTGAGAGCACACTCTGTTCGTTTCTCAGACTACCGGCTTGGGAATACATACTCTCAGGGACTTCTCACAACCACCCCTTGTTTCAATCTCTCTGACTCGATGGCAGGCCCATGGCTCAGGAGTTACACCTGTGCACTGTCCCTGTTTTTTGCAGGAGGTTTTCTACTCTTTCCCAGCTTCAGGCTAAACAATCCATAATTCTAACGTTTAGTTGCTTTTACAATGGGAGTAAATCTTCCGTCTATCTCCCCACCCTCCTGTTCCACTGGTAAACGTGTTAGTCATACCCGCAGCCCCAAATCTTCAATGCACTGGCGCGCCGCAATTGGTGATCAAGTGCCACTGGGACGGCTAGTATTCATCCACCCAGCCGAGTCTTCCTGTGACACACTGACGCGAACTTGTGTAGCTGCGCATACTTGCCCTGCTGCCGCTAGGAATCTATCTCGGTGTCTGGGGTTAACGAACCCATCCAACATTGACCTAGGGCTTTATGTGTTTGCCTGCCACTTTCCCAGCCCCACTACTCGCTTAGTAGCCACACGTTCCAGAATATTTACCTGCCTTGGGAGGTTCACCAGGTGAAATCTCATCGCTTTTTCTCTAGATTTATCTTCTTTCAAAATAGGCTCGGGAATGCCTCTGATGATGACATTTCTACTTCTACCAAGAGCTAAGTCCACTTTAGTTTCGAGATCCAGCACAACCTTGACTGAATGCTCATCTTAGTTATGTACCTCCGTAAGTCTTTGTCATTGGGCTTCCATCCTCAAACAAATATCCTTAGCTAGTCTCTCCAGTTTCCTAAGTTCTTTCCTTCCCCTTTCTATATGTTCCTTGGCGGATTTCCGGTTGCTCACTATTTTGTCCTCTTTCTCACTCCGCTTGTTGCCTTTGTCCTTTTTTTTTACGACAATCGTTTTTCTGCAGCCCACCCTGTTAATAGCAGGGACACTTATTTCAGCTCTAACCCCAAGACTGAAAGGAAAAAACAAACGTTGCCGGCTTATATGTAGCTCAGTTGAACGGTGAATCGTCACACGGTACTCTGCATACATCCCACACCTTTTGATAATTTTTCTGGCGCCTACAAGTCATCTCCATAAGGATGACTTTTTCAGTAGTTTATGAATGTTTCGAACGGGGACGTGAACCTTCTTTAAATGGGCAATCCCTATAATGAGTATACCCTTCCCACGCCGGAAATTCAAACCCCCGCCCATCGCGCTGGAGTCCGCTTAAGTCTTCGCCGGATTTTGAAGTTTCCCGGCTTCTCTTGTCTAAACTGAATAAGTTCAACATTTTCCCACTGAAGTTACGCCAAATAACGGCGAAATCCTTCGAAGATGCATTTGCGTGAATTTGTCGGCGTGACCTTGAAATACTCGAAAGGTGGTCCACTACCCAACCTCGTAAAAGTTAAATTAATGTAACATCTCATCTTGTGGACCGAATTTGCTGAACAGACCCACCATCTTCTTCCCTGGTGCATGCATAAAAAGCTTGTAAACTGCGACCCTTTTCATCTGATTTCGCCTTTCTCTTGCCGAAAGATTTCATGGTTGTCCTGCTACGTAATCACCTGTTGTTTGTACCGCATGTAATTGTCTGTCATGATCGCGCACATCCGAGCGTGTCAGTCACAAACGATTTGAAAGATATATGTTATTCTTATAAAAATTCGCCACGCAGACAGTGGTCACTTCCAGAGACCAGTTCTACCGCAGTGCTGCCGACGTTTTATTCAGCGGTACGTAGGGCACCACATAAAACCGATGGTGGCGTCGTTCCGGACTGACCATGATATTGGGGGTGAAAATGTTGGGCTAATCCACCTGAACAAGTGTTGTATGCTATTGTGCCCGACTGAACATAACCCACAGTTTGCGTTAGTTAGTGGACCAGACCAGATGGGAATTGGGTGTCACGATGCATAGTTATGGTCGAGGGGACGCCAAAAACCGCAGTCCCGTTTTCGACAAGTGCACTGGCCATTGTTCCCACTGGAATGTCTCTAAAAGTTACAGCCATGGGCCAAAGGGGGAAATCTATCGACCGCAATTGGAACAGGCGTGGAATATTTCAAAGGAGGTAGCGGGCACACAGTACCAAGGTGCGCATGATTGAGACGTGCGTCAGGACGGTGGAAACGTGCCGAGACCCGTGATGGCGTAGGTCATGACCCTGCTTCGCTGACAGAATATGCACTGTTGAGTCCACGGTCGTAAGTCTTTATTCATTGGTGGCCAGTCAAAACAGGTGGCAGTGGGCTTGACGGTGGTGTACTTGTCTATGTGAGGCAGCAAGTGAAAATATTTGAACGTTCGACGTCTGAAGGACTTCGGGACAGGGGGTGCGGATGTCCTGTAAACAGTTTCACAAAATATGTACACCATCATCGGCATGGGGAACGGTAGCCAATGTTGACTGGGTTTAGGCATTTCAGAGAAACTTCTTCTCGTTCCAACTTAACCACTGTGTCATATCCGGGCAAGGTGATAGGCAGATATGCTTCAATTCTGGGCAAGATGGTGCGGCGGTTACGACGCTGATGTCGTTTTTGATATACCCTATACTCGCGGAATCTCTCTCGGAGAGCGTCTGCTTGGTTTGGCGCAAAAAGCTTACGCCAACGGTTTATGGTCGGTAAATATATTGAGATGCCGACCATCCAATTGGTGTCCAAGATGTTCTACGTCGGGACAGATAGCAAATGATTTACTCCTGAAAGTGCTGCATTTGGCCTTTTTAGGCCGTAGTTTATGTGAGACGAAGGTCATTGGTTGAAGTTCATTATCCACATGCTGTTGGTCGACACTGTCATTCGCCAAAATGAACGCACATATGTGAGAAACAGACGGGTTTTCAGGTCCGATTGCAGATAATGAAGGTTTACAACGTCACTGAAAGCTCCCTCAACACTCTGGAACACCTGTGTTGCACTAGGGGTCAACTCACTGGTCTTGTTGAAACTGCTGAGTATATTGGTAAAAACGACGAGTATACTGACACAGTTCGGAATAAAGCGGAGGCGAATACTAACCACCACAAAGAAGTGACAAACCTGAGTGTGACGGGGGGAGGAGAAACCAGAGTGCATGGCCTATCACACTTCACCCTAAAAAACCGTTAAAAGTTGACACATCCGACGGCGCTTTATCCAATCGAAATCGTGTTGGTATATTATTCCCCAGCTTACGGCAACCAGAGGTGCCATGCATGTATCTCGAAGGTCGTGAGGGCGTTGTCTTTTAGGCCTACAGTGTCAATCAATCCTCGAAGCAGTTTCGCGTCCGACCGTCCTGCGTGTGAAGCGATTGGTGCACAGAGGACGTCGTATGGGTTCGCCGAGGGGATATGTTTCGAAAGATTCTGAAATTTTGCGGCTTCGTCCTTAGGTAGTGACTAGACCACATGCAAACACTTGATGGACCACTTCATTATATATCCCGTCACAAACACTGCCGTGACCTGATGGAACCACAACCTGGGATTTCGAGGGAGTGGGGAAATTTCCGCAGCCGTAGCGAAGTGGTGTTTTCAATTTAATTGTCTAAATGAACTGTTCTGTGTAAAGCGCAATGAGGTGAAAAGTGAATTATCGGCGATAGAAATACCCGTGAGAATTACGGCAAAAAACAAACTTCGGGTTTGCGATTGATTGCAAGCAATCTTTTAATCTGTACTGCGGCATAGGTAACCATTTCGGGATGTTCTTTATAGTGACCCAATCAGTCAAATCGTAAAAATGACGAAAATATGACAACACCAAGGGAGAGTTGTAACAGTAACTGATAGACGCAAAATAATGCGTACAACTAAAACAATTGACCTGTTGTAGTGACCCTATTTGTTTATTGGTAGTCAGGTTAGAGCCAACATTGCCACTAGTGTGCTTCTTGTTTCCAAATCTTGTATGTGCTTAAACATTTGCTTGAACGCGTATAGACACAGAGAAATGCCCCGCGCAGTCGAACGTACGACCCCGCCGCTTACTCCCTTGCCGATTCACTTTTTACCACCTCGTCTTATTACTCGTTCGCTCTCGCGTTGACCTCGCATTCGACAATGTACTCTTTTTTTTCGGTGGTCTTTGGTTAGCTTTATCCTGCACTGTCAGTAAACTAGGAACGACTCACTGATAAATCTAGCTCCGCTGAATTGATTAGAGCAATATATGAGAGAAAGACAGCGCCGGAAAGCAGGTTCGGAATGTGACCGATGGTTAGCTAAGCACGCTTCTTGGGATGATGGACGTTGAGTGTCGGTAGGACGGCCGTCAGGCGGCGCACCGTACCCCGTTATTCAATTTGCCGACCTAATCCAAAAAGTGAAGGTAACGCTTTCAATCAATTGTACAGATATATGTAACTTAACAATATATTGGAAAACGTACAAAAATGAATTTACAAATAGATAATTATGAACCGTGTACATTGTATATGATGTTTTTCATAATCGCATTCACATGTACATTTTAGATGATTTCGGTTTTTACCTACTTTATTTTAGCCAGGCTATCTTTTCCGTATTATCCGTCTAGGGACTATGACTACAACTCACTCCTTGCCTCGCTAGCTTGACGGGCTTCCTTCGTGCACTCTATTTTCCAGGGTTGATACAATTACACGAGGGTCAACGCGCCGAATCTTTGTTTTTCATTGTCGATCAGTTTTTGATAGTGACTCCAGACTGGATATTAGTTTGTTGGACCAGTTCCAAGAATTGGTCAGCCGCGATTTTTGAACGTTTCGCTACAGTCATCCTTTGTGTCTTGGTGAGTTTGTTCCTTTTCGTAATTGTTATTTTTCCTGACGTACGCGTAGACAGTTGTTTTTCTTTGTTAGTATATACGTTGGAGGTATAGTCATATTTTTCTCAATTCGTTTGAATCAGTAGTTCTTGATAACTCCTAACCGTTTTACCACTACCCAATGCCTGGAGTGTTACCTGAGGACGTTGACAACCTTTCATTTGTTACTAATGCTAGTGGTCCTTCCGTTTCTGAAAATGGACCCTCTTCTTTTGTTGGTTTACTTAGAGGCGGAATTTTTTAAAAACGGAATTTTGTCTGATCAAACAAGATTCTGTCAGTTGTTAGCCAGAATTTCCAGTGAAGTCACTATGTAGCTTCGCGATGTTATAGCAAACCAACTGGTAGAGCATAAGTGCGATACCTTGAAAAAAGCCGTTATTAGTCGAGTGACACCTTCCGAAAAGACCGTGGCAAAACAAACTTTTCACGGCTTAAAGCTAGGCGACGAGCGCCCTTCAACGTTGCTAGCAGAGATGCAACAACTCATCGGCAACTCGCACATGGAAACTCCGGCTTAGCAAATTGCCAAGAGCAACGCGAGCAATCCTCTCAGTTGCTCGTTCACAAACTTCCGCCGAAACAGCAAATATAGCGTTTCCAACAACTACTGGTTTGCTCGAGTGGACCACACCCTAGTCCACGCCTTACAATAGGCACGAGCGGTTCCAACAATGCGGTTACCGCAAAACGTACCCAAACGGACATTCAGGCTCTAGCAGCAGAAATCACTGCTTTGTGGCAGGATTTGAACAAAATTTCTTCAAACCGTTCCTCAGATTATCGATCCGGTATATCACCAGGGCGACACAGACCGCGGCCAAAAGCTGACTGTTCTTAGTACACCGAACGTGTTGGTAACAGTGCCAAGTGATGCACCAAACCCTGCACCTACGCATCATCAAGGCAATGCAAACTCAACAGCCGAACTTTAACGACGAACAATGCCGTCGGCGCTGGCACTACTTGTCACCTCGTTTTCGTAAGGGATGTAGAAGCAGGACACAGGTTCCTGGTTGACACTTGGGAGCAGACCAGCGTGTTTCCGTCCAAAAAGGACGAGGTGCCAAATCGATGAAACTCACGGCTCCGTATTGTAAATGACACTCCCTTAACCGCATACGGAGAGCGGTCCTCAGCGTTTAATTTGGGCCTTCGGCGGACGTTCCGCTGGGTGTTTTCAATTGTAGCGGTACCTTTCGCCATAATCGGGATCGATTTTCTCCGGCATTTCAACCTTCTGGTCGATACGAGACGCCGTCTGTTGATCAATCCCAGCACTAAGCTAAGCATGCCCAGCAGGAACGCAACAGTTGCAGCCATAACACACATATATGCCCATTCCACCGCCCCTGAACAATTCACGGATCTCTTCGCTGAGTTCCCGCAGCACGTTTGCACATCGAACGACATTCCAACAGTGACCTCCAATGTCACCCATCACATCCGAACTAGGGACCCCCCGTCTCAGCACGGCCTCACCGGTTGGCTTCCGACGAACTAAAATTCGCCAGAGCGGATGCCGAGCACATGTTGGAACTCGGGATAATACGCCCTTCCGAGAGTCCATGGGCCTCACCACTGCATATGGTCCCTAACAAGTCAGGTGACTGGCGCCCACGCGGTGATTACCGTGGGTTCAGCATAGCAACCGTCCCTGGTAAATACCTAATCCCACACGTGCAGGATTCAACTAATTGCTCACATGGAAAAACCATATGCAGCAAGATGAACTTGGTACAAGCTTATCGTCAAATTCCGGTAGCCAAAGACGATGTCCCCAAAACCGCAGCAAACTCCTTTTGGCCCTTTCGAGTTTCTTCGAATACCATTTGGTTTCAGCAACGCAGACGAAACTTTTCAACGCTTCATTCCTGAATTGGCACGCCCTTTAGACTTCGCCTACCCTCATCTAATTGATGCTGAAAATTATCCGTAGGGAGCAAAATCTGTCCTGAATCGGCTAATTTATGAGGGATCCGGAAATATGGGACAATATTTCTGTGACATCTTTTAATAAACTGAAAATCATCAGTTTATGAGACAAAAATGTTGACGAGCGTTGAAAAGTTTGTGTTAACCAACTGTTAACGGGTTTGCCCTTCATTTAACGCGAGGGTTGAAAATATTTATTGTGGGTGCTGTGATTGCACTCATGCGTTTTCATGTGAAGTATGCGTTTATGTTCGACTAATAGTTAATCGTTCTATGTTAATAAATGAGTAATTTTTTTAAATTTGATTTTAAGCGATGGATCATCTTCAGGGGTTCAAAGATCTATTCGAGGATCAGGGATTTTTTAGCTTCCAGGAATTTCGAAGTTGTTTGGAGAAATATATGAAGGAATACAGTGTTTTGCACCTCCTGGGTTCAAGTAAAAATCGAACAATGGACGATTGAAGTATGATAATATGAGTGTGGCTACCACTGAG
>LUCH01018665.1:0-12526 GCA_013368495.1 Paragonimus heterotremus | reverse complement strand
AGGAAATTTGAATCAAATTTCGAGTTACCCGCGCAAGGAAAAGGGAAGAGGTCTGATGTAACAATTGCACCTAGATCGCGCCCCAGATGGACAATGGGTCGGTCAGCCCCACCGAAGCGACATGTTCTAGCGCTGTGGTGACGAACACGCATGATCTTAGGTTTCAACGCGTTAAATTAAGTTAGAGTAAACCTGACCCTATGCTGTCAGAAATAAGATATCTCAAGACGTTATGAGATGTGCATCCACGTGGGACTCAAATATTTAATTGCGCTCCAACGGGGCCACAAGGTTAATGATATTCCATAAACATCGACCAGCCTTTGTAAATTTGCAAATTTGCAAACCATCTGACGGCTAGAGACCTGCCTATCTGGAGTCTTGGCTGTTCGTGTTATCATTGGTTCTTGTAGTTCGCAGTTTGGGGTCCAATCGGAATGCAGTATTCCAATGAAATAATCACAGGTGAGAGCACACATATTGCCCAACGTTCATATGCAAAGCACAACAGGGTCTACCTTAAAAAAGAGAAGAGCCACAAGTCAACGAGAACCGTGTAGTAACCAAACACAGATCCTGGAGAAGATTCAACTATTCAGCGATTGATACACCAGTTCGAGGCAGAGGCCCAAGGGCTCCAGATCCAGTCAGTTTCTCTTGCTTAGCGTCAAACCGGCGTCTGTCGAGCTGAAAGGCAGTCAATGAAAATAGGGTGTAGCACCGTTTTTGGGGATTACAGTCAATACCAAGAACAAAGTAAGAATACCTTCATAATAATTTTTTTGAAAATGACCGTCAATTGATGTTCTAAAACGATGGCTAGAGGCGCTACTGAAGACATCAGGGGAGAAACTGTCCCAAAGGTTAATAATTCTGTAAGAAAAGAACTGCTGCCTACGAAAGGTCTGGCCAGATGCCCAGATCCATCTTCGGATCGATTTGCGTAGCTACTATGCCGAATGCAATATGAATCACGAAGGCATTGCCAGGGTCTCCACCGAGTGACATATAAGCGCACTTATTGTCATTTAGTGGAAGGTTCCAGTCATCCGACCAACGCTTGATCGCATCAAAACAACCTGTAGTGCACTGGGATCAGTAACATTCTAGATTTTTAGGTCATCACCATATAGCACGACGTTTCTAGAGATATTTTCCGGAAGGTCATTGATGCGGGTCAGAAATAACAGAGGGCTTAACACTAAAACTCGAAGGACTTCCGCGGAAATTAGTGAGGGAGATGAAAGGTCTGATATGGTTTCAATTCTGAACGTCCTATCATCGAGGAAACAAGTAATCTAGCGAAGAACCTCTCCTTGAATACCATAGGCTTCCAGTTTGTGTTTCATGGGGCCGTGTGGGACACGGTCGAAGGCCTTGGCAAAGTCGAAGATGGCATCTGAGATGAGGCCATTGTCTCTGGTCTCCTTCAGTCTGTCCATGAAAGCACGCAGATCAGTTTTGCATGACAGATTAGGAAGGAAGCTGGGTAGGTGAAAAATGATGGTTTGATAAAATGTGGTCAAACGTGGCATACACTAATAAGTGCCCCGTTATCTTGCACAAGTTGTTAGTAAGGCTGTTTGACCGGTAGCTGGCCGGACAGTGCCGTTCACCCGCTTTAAATATGGGCGTGACCGTCGTCTCTTTCCATGCACTAGGGAGAATGCCAGTCTGGAGTGTCTTTAAACAGCTTGTAAAAGGGTTCGGCCAGACTAGCGGATTCTTCTTTGAGAATTCTGGGGTGGATCTCGTCAGAACCATTGCACTGTATGAATTGATCTTGGATGAAAGGTCTTCAACTTCAAGCACAGAAAACTCAGCGATGATCAGTGGTTGCTGAAATTTCTGGAGGTGAACAATAGGGTGCCAAACCGGCGGTGCGTCGCTGTAGACTGACAAGGAAAACTATCTGGAAAACTCGGCTACAACTATGAAGTCAGATGAAGTTACCCCGTCAGGCAGTCGCGAGAAGGGGCCGACGGTTCATCCATTTCTAGTCGTCGCATACGTTTAAATAAGAGGTTTTTGGTCCCGCAGGCTCTGATGGGAACCTTTGCTTGTATGCGTTTGGTGTGCTCATGGATTTCTCGTCTACACTTATTTCAAGCAAGGTGGAACACGCTTGGTTCCTCCTAATTTCCCGTAAGCTTATATTTTGCTAATAAGTAAGAACGGTCATCGAGGAGGCGACGAATTCTGCGCGGAAGGGGTGGCCGATATGAGGAAGTGCACAGTTTGCGCGGCACGAATATGTCGTCCGCTTTCTCTGCTACGCCTTGAAGTGCTCAGTAGTTGTCCATGAAGCCATAATCAAGAAGTGACGAAGTTACGTAACTCCTCAGGCCGCTAAAATCGGCCTAACTAGGGGTTCGAAATGCGGATTCCTTTACTGGTTGTTGTAACCGGTAACAGATAATATCAAAGTTGAGTAGAGAGCGGTCACATTGTCCAAGTGCTGGCTTGATTATCGCTCTCTGTGCCAGGTGGCCCTCGTTGGTGATGAACAAGTCGGGCAAAGAGGGAGCCTGACCAGAACGATACAGCGTTGGGGCGCTGACATGCTATGTCCACGCTCTCCGACGTGTCAGTGTCGACAAGGAGGTCGAGAATCCACTTTCACATTCCTGGTGGGATACTGATAACCGGTTTATTCACTGTACATTAGAGTCGCCAATAATAATCCGATGAGTAGAGTGTTGTTGTCCTAGGAAGTTGTATGGGTTTACAGGGGGAGTGTCGTCTTCAAAGACGCCGGATGAGGAGAAACGATAGATAACTCCTACGCAAAGCCAATCGAAGCCACAGTGCATGACATTTATCAGAGGAATGAAATCCACCGATAACAGTAGGTGTTGGCGGAAAACGCTGAAAGAAAATCGCAGAACCCCCATTCCCCCCGGGTTGTCATTGTTTCCTCGTCCATGTTCGCTAGTTTCACTTGCTTCTCGTGAGGCTGAAAGTATAAAATCTGTGTAATATCCCTGCTTCGAAATATTCCGGTAAGATTCAGTAGTACGGAGTTCGTGGTTTTACAAAAGATTCCATCTCGATTCAGTTGTTGTCCGTCCTCACCGATCGCGTGAACTGATGAAATGGTGAGAGTATGTGAGGTGCGTTGAGTGTTGGAGCAGCTAGCAGCATTTGGCACTTGGGAAAGTTGCACCGTTTCGTTGTATAAAAGGAGAAAGAGAAAACTATTCGAAGAAGGTAGGGGAAATGTGGAAGCACTGGAGAGGTAGGAGGTTACAACAGAGAAGGTATATGTGGCTATACGTGTATAATTGCCATCGACCATCTTGGCATAATCCAGTCATCTACGTGCCCTTCGAATGCACCGACTGGCGTTGCCATGGCGACCGTCACCGGAAGTGCGTTTCCTATCGAGCAGACTCGGACAACAAAACTACACCGTCCTCATAAAGAGTTACTACGTGGGATAGAGACATTGTACTCATGGTCCCTGGGACTCACTGCGTCGGCGAGTGTTAAAAGCCTTTTACTGTGGTGACCCGGAAGGCATAGGATATGGTTTGTTTATATAAAGGCGCCTTCCAAACGCCCGTACACTAGGAGGAATTGTCCCAGCTTCGACAGACGGCCTTAATGCGACAATGAAAACAGACCCTCAATCCTCTCATTGGCCCTCTCTGAATGGCTTCTAAAGTGGTTACGATCTTACCCCCATGTCCGAATGTTGACTTCCGGTGGTGGTCTTACCAGCGTGCTGTAGATACATGAGAATCTGTCGACTGGGACGATCTCAAGGACCCTACTAAAGCACAGCCAGCCTGCTAACGATATTCATTACCAATAGCATAAATTCAGTACCAAGAGGGAAGTCTGATGTAACGACGGTACCTAGGTTGCGCTCCTGGTAGACAGTGGCTAGGGTAGCACCACTGAAGCAATATGTTCTAGTGCATAGTCTTTGACTTGGACGTGTTGAAGGACAGTCGATTTCCCACGGACCATAGATGTATGGTATCTAGGCTTCTTTGGAAGTCTTCTGCGTCTTCAACGCCGTGCAAGACGCACCATGGCCAGATATAGTCAACACACATTACAACAGGAGTTACTTACACTTGGGCGGTTGTCAACGTAGAAATGGAATAATAGGGTCTCAGTATGGAACCTTGGGGTGCACCAGTTGTGGCGCTGAACGGTCTGGACAGCTTACCATTAATTCTCACTGTGTATGTCCGGAAGGATGGGTATTGTTTGAGCCAAAAACGAACTTCACTGCATAAACCTATATAACTTAATTTCTCCAATAATAAACTGTGATCTGCTTTGTGAAACGTCTTTATGACATCTAAAAGCACAGCGTTAAGTTGGAGGCGTTTCTCGGCAGCTTTTGTCTGCCATTCAATGGCAATCAGTAGGTTGGTTGTGCATGAGTGACCGTTGCTGAAGCAAAGCTGCTTCGACGCCAGTAGCCTGTGAGTAGGTGGATGGTTTCCTACGAACTCGTCTACCCTGCCGATGACTTTTGACGAGTGATAGTAGAGCAGTCGGTCTAAAGTCACCGGCGTTCGTTCCATTCCCACCCTTGCAGACGGGAGAGACGACACAGTGCTTTCAATTAGCTGAAATACAACCAGTGCAATATGACTGTTGGAAAGGTGCAAGCCGTTCCACCACCTCATCTGCACATTTCTCCAGCATGAATGGGGGTACTTCAACAAGTCCCGGGGATTTACGAACGCGTAGTGTAACCCAGTGCGTAGGTTAGTCGGAAGAACTTAGACGATAAATCTGGGGACGATCAGGATAGAAACTCACATCTCATGGTCCCGTCTTAGCGAAGTTGATGAAACCAGATGCATGCTGGGCGCTTAATATCTCAGCTGTCTCACATTTATAAGTGGAGAGTTCTGAAGATCCCATAAGAGGGGATCTGACAGCTTTCGACCTCGTGAGGGGAACCATGTGGACGAGGACTTTTTTAAGGCAGTCAGTGACAATTCTTGCAGGTGATACTTGTTGAACATTGCTGTTGACGCTTGCTGCTGCTGTGCACTGACTACTCCAGCATATGTATACCATGTGTGAGGCACCACATGCCTTGAGAAAAAAAGCATAATACAAGGCTCATCTTTCTTCCGTTAGATGCTTGCTTGGTCGTTTGAGCCAAACCAACTTGCAGGTGGGTCTTGCAGTGTGAATTGGTACTGAACTAGCTGTCGCGCTGTCCAGCTGTGACATGATATGCTCTAGATTTTCATCTACTGCATTACTTTCTCTGGGTGGTGGCTAGTTAGTTTGAGATGAGTGCGCCCGCAACTTTGCGTCGACCCAACAGCTACGGATGGGTGACCGTGACATCACATATTGGGCGGAAGCTGATTGCTGGGTGGCCGATTTCAAATAGTGATGCACAAACTTCGACTAAATCCACCGTGCAAGATTTCGTAGTTGACACCATGTCCAGTCGGGATGGCCTGCAACCTTCTGTCCACCGTCAGGGTTGACTGACATGCCCGGCGAGTACTACGACCTGCACGAGATTGTAGAACTCAGTGGCCACAGTATCAGACGTTAGCCCACTGGAGATACCTGCATGTGGGAGGTTGAAGTCCCCTAGAAGGATGGTGCGATGTCCGGCGATTGCGGTGGCCCGTCTACTGGCGGTTTGAATTCTTTCATCCCATTCTGGGGCTGAGGATGGGGCACGATGAATGACGCCGACAGTGACTAACGATAAGTGGGGTATTGATGTAACGCGCCTTTCCTTTGCCAAACGTTCCATTACGGTTTGACTGTTATACCTGGATATTTGTTATGCGACTTCACCCAGTCTACTTGCGCGAAGTCAGGAAGAACACAACTGCGGAGAGCACGCCGTATTGCCACCCTCAAGTTTGACAAACGAATGGAATGCCTGCAAATATATAGCATGAATTAGTTGCCAATTATGGCCATTTACTCGTTGAACCATTGTCCGCTTGCTCAGGCCACTCCGCGACTAAGTGGCCAAATATGTCCAACTCCACAGCCGTTGCGCCATATTTGGTTCCTCAAGTTAGCGCGACACCTACATTCACCTCAACGTCTTCTAATTGGCCCGACTGAGGAAAATAGGGGTCCTCCTATCTTCTTTCATCTTGAAAAAAGATTCTACGCATTTTTTCCGGAAGCATCTACATCAAATAGTGGCGAATTTCTTTGACCGTTCATTTTCTCCGTCCTGAAAAGTTTCTTTTTCTGACATGACCTTTGAACATAAGGCCAATGCTAACCTTGTGATGTGAGACTTGATGTAACTACCCACCATGTTTTTGCCCAACGTTGAGAATTTTGAGAACTATCGCTTTGGAAGCAAGCGAGCCAAATGCTTTTTGGTAAACTAGAATTTTTCTCTCTTGTTATGTCCGTTTTGTTACTTCATTTCAATAATTTGTTACTTTATTTTCATAATTGGCGTATTGTACAATAAACATTTATGTGCACGGTATGCATTTCACGTTACAATGTGTACAATGATCACGCTCATGTGAGCGTGTTTCTCACGGATGCGTTGAGAAATATACCATTGTTATTACTGTTATTTTCATTATCATTACAAGTCTATGGGCAACTTGGGGTCACATTTGTTTCGAGACCCCACTACTTTGGATTATGGCCCACAAAGGGCGGTGGTCTGATCAATTGCATCTACCGTGCTAGCTAACTAACCAACCTGCGAATTTTATAAAACTTATGAAAATAGTGGGATAAGGGACAAGACAAATAAAACTTGCCAAACGTGCTGTCCGGTGGGTCTCTATGGTGCCACGAGGTATTGCTGTGTTGCTGTAGTGGATGGTATGTCCGTTGCAGAAGTTTCAGGCGATAAACACCGTGTGTCAGAATTAGTTGGAGAGGTTTGAAGCCTTCTATAATATAAATAGCGCTCCCAGTTAGATAGCTTATGGTGCAGAAGTCGTTTTCCTTCCCCCTCAAAAATTCGTCAGACTAAACTTGACTTTCCCGCTCTATATATAGGGGGTCCCACGGTTGGGAAATGGACCATCAATCAGAAGCCATCCCACGTTCACTGTCAACTGACCTCGGGCTCTGGTTGGTCATCTTCCTCTGCTCCATGCACGGACGCCGCCAGCCCGAGTGTTCGAGAACCTGAAAGGAAGCGGAAGGGAGTATATGTGGTCAAACAAAAAGGTGGCACACTGGATGTTATTGCACAAACTTGATTCGGCTTTCGTGCCGACCACGACCGCACGGATTGAACCCGTGTGCAATGAGACCTGTAGTCTTTCTCATGTTCTTACCGGCCGATCAGGTTTTTGGGGTTCCGTCATTTGATCTCGTTTAGAATGCACTTAACTTCACGGCGCAACCAGGAAAATATGCGTCTTGAACTCTGCGATGTTAAAGCTGATTACACTTAGAATACAGACGCGATAATTATACCATTCAGTTACCGATACACAGGTTCTAGGCAGAGGTCCAAGGTTACCGGATTCGGTAGATTCCTCTTGCTCAGTGTCGAGCGGGCGTCTACTGACCTGAAATGCAGACATTTTAGACAGGTTATTGCACTTCTGTTGGGGATCATAGTAAATACCAGGTTGAGGTTGTTAGCAGAGGTACTTGAGGCAAGTGAGAATTAAACCGTGCTTTAAATGGATCTCTAGAAGCGCTGCTAGCGACCCCAGATGGAAGGCTGGTCCAGTGGTTGCTAATTCTCTGAGGAAAAAGTGTCGCGTGAAGAATTTCCAAGGGCGAGATTTATAAAGCTTCCTGGTGTGTTCTCCTCGGTCGTCACCGTTCGCTGTGATAGGCGGTTTCTCAATTAGACCTACTTCATTGAAATGTGATAACTGAATCACTGGGGAGTCGTCGAAATTCAGTTGGATACAAATCAAGGGTTTCAAGTCGAGGGTCATGCGCAATATTTCCTAGGCTAATGACTAGGTTGGAAGCCGCGGGTTGGATGCGCCCAAAAACCATTATATTTCTCCGAACCGGTATACATGACTTGAGTAGCATACTCAAGTAGCGGTCATGTATAAACCTCGTAAAACGTTTGAAACGCCTTTCTTTTATGCGCGTGGCAGCGAGCCCAACCATTCTAACAGCGGCAGATGCCTTTCAGCGATTCAGCGATTGATACACGGGTTCGAGGCAGAGGCCCAAATGTCCCGGATCCAGTCAGTTTTCCTTGCTCAGCGTCAAGCGGGCGTCTGATTATCTGGAAGACAGTCATTGAAAACAGGGTGTAGCACCGCTCTGGGAGATTACATTAAATACCAAAATCAAAGTCAGATTGTTCACGTAATAATGAGTTTTGAAAATGAGAGTCGAGTGCCGTATTAAAACGTCGGCTAGAATCGGAGCTAACGACCTCAGGAGGAAGACTGTTCCAAGGGTTAATAACCCTGTAAGAAAAGAACTGTTGCCTAAGAAAGGTCCGAGGACCTAGCTTAAAAAGTTTTTTTACTATGTCCTCGCCGGCCGTCGACATTCGCTTCAGTGAAGAACTGATCTACGAGGCCTACTCTAAAGAGGAAGTGTGTGAGAATTAAATCGCTGCGGAGTCGTCGAAATTCAAGTGGGTACATTTCAAGAATTTCAAGTCGGGACTCGTACGCGACACTCCTTAAGCCCGTGACTAGTTTGGTAGCCGCGCGCTGGACACGCTCAATAGATAAGATGTCTTTCTTCAGGCCAGTATACACGACCTGATTTGCATACTCGATGAGCGGTCTTATATAAACCCCGTACAGCGTTTGAAACGCTTTTTTGTCTATGCGGGGGAAGGTGCGCTTGATCATCCAAAGAGACGCCAATCCTATTTGCCGCCATCTTATGGTGGTGCAACCTCGAGTTGATACGCGAGGGGTAAGTTAGACGACAACCAAATGCCTATACGATTCTTCAGATCAATTTTCCTCGAAATTACTATGCTTAACTCACTATGAATCACAAAAACGCTGTCAGAATCTCCATCGAGCAACACGTGCACGCACTTATTATCATTAAGTGGGAGGCTGCAGTCATCCGACCAGCGCCTAATCGCGTCAAGGTCAATATGTAGTGCACCGGGCTCGATAGCATCCCAGATTTTCGGGTAATCGGCGTATAGAACGACGCTACCGGAAGTATTGTCCGAAGGGTCGCTGATGTAGTTAAGAAATAGCATAGGACTTAGCAATGACCCTTGATAAAATCTCGCGGGGGTGAGATGGACGGAAGGTCTAATTCGACGTTAACTCTACACGTTTCAGTATTAGGAAAAGAGGCGGTCCAGCGAAGAACATCCCCTCAGCTAACATAGACGTCCAGTTTGTGTTTTAGAGGGCTATGTGAGACACGGTCAGAAGCCTCGGCATAGTCGAAAAAGATGGCATCTGATATAAGTCTATTGTTTCTGGCTTCCGTCAGACTATTCACGAAACTAAGCATATTTGCCACGCATGACCGACTGGGAAGGAAGCCATGCTCTGTAGAAAAATAAACCGTTGGTAGAAAGTGGTTGGGGACGGCGCCCTTCAAAAAGCGCTCCATTATTTTGCACGGAATGTTTATGAGGCTGACTGGTCGATAGCTAGCCGGTAAGTGCCTGGCGCCCGCTTCAAAAATAAGTGTGAACGTCGCCCCTTTCTATGAACCAAGGAGAATGCCAGACTAGCCGCTAGACTAGCAGCTGTCTCCTTCAGAATGGTATGTTGGATGTTGTCAAGACTCTTTACGCTGTATGAATTAATTTTGAATAAAAGGTCTTCGACATCTGACATAAAACTCAACAGTAACGAATGGGTGCCGGAAGTTCTGCAGCGGTAGGGTAAGATGTCAGTTCTGGGGTGAAATTTTGTAGACTTCTGGGTAATACTGCCAGAGCTAGCCGGCCACAACTGGGGAGTTAGAAAACGTGTCCCCGTCTGGCGGTCGAAAATAAAGAGTCGAGGGTTTATTATTACTTGGTCGTCGCATGCTCTCAGACAAAAAGATTCGGTTCCCGCGGGTGCTCATGAGGATATTCTCCTGTGTAAATTCGGTGTATCCACAGATTTCCTGCCTGCATCCGCTTCGAACAGTGTGAAGCGCCTTCGTGTCAACCGGGTTCCCCGTTAGTTTATAGTGCGCGACTAAATGGGAACGGCCATAGAGATGACCTATACTGCGCGGAATGAGTGGCCGATAAAAAAGCGTACGGTTTGTGCGCTTTAGGACGGGCTTCATTGAAAAATGGCCAAAGTTAAAATAACGTTTATCGGTGAAAACCAAAAAAATGAAGAACTCACGATCAAAGTGAAGTGGCCGTACGAATCCTTAAAATACAGCAGAACAGTGAGTGGAAGTTTATCGCATTCGGCAAACATGCTACCAAAAGTTCCAACGCGATTCCAAATACACACACTTAGGCACTCAGCCTCCCTAAAAGAGTAGTTATTCATTATACCTTCAGACGTGGTACACAGTTATAGGAGAATAATTAAAAAAATAATAGTTTGGCAGAAGTTGAACAAAATTTATCCAAAACCCCCCAATATACAAGAATCCCCTTGTTAGCACCGTCCAATCAGATAGCCAGAGAGAGTTGAGGGTGACATTTTCAAGACTGGTTCCAGACTGTGAACCGAAAGAACAAAGGAGAAAACGCACAGACTAGACTCCGGTTAGGTAGTATGTTTAGAAAGCAGACACAGCGAATTTACGTGAGAAACCGGTCTGTATTAATAGAAAATCATTGAACTTGTGGTGGCGTGAGCGCAAGAGGAAATATTTGAATCCCACGCTGATGCATATCCCAGTAATAACTTGAGATATCTGACTTCTGACGGCAGAATCGTGTTATTCGAGTCAGGTTTACCCCGATCCTGACACTTCCACTTTGAGGATGGTGATCGTGCGACGGAAGTCGGGGGGTTAGCTTTCAGAGGCGTCATCGCCCGCCATATTCGATTGGTCCATCTTCTAGAAAGCAGCTCAGGTGGCGAGCCTTGCGTTGTTAGTCGTCACTGCGGGCTGTGGCTAACGGAGACCAAACGTGCCCATCAGGATCTCCAACAGCACATCTCTCTTGCTCACTGTTAGTTTGGCGACAATTGTGGACTGAAGCTGATTGGCATTGCATATCCGCACGTCCGTTGCGAATTGGCCATAAAAACTGACGTCTCCTGAGTTTTTGCTAGCTCGACCTAGGGGTCATTTGGCAAAACAATTGCGATAAACTTGGCCCAGGACAGTCCAGCCAATACTGAAAAGTCGGCGTTTGGTACCGTGCCGTTGATTGAACTTGCATTCTTCCGTTGCATCCGCGGATCCTAAAACACTGGTGGTTGGGCGGATGATGTCTAAAGGCAATCGGATTTTGTGTCCAACAAGAGCCTCAACCGGAGATCTTCCGTCGGGTGTTGGTGGATTCAGAGACGCCCGATAGTGTGACAACACTCCCACGGTCTTTCTTCCCTCTGAACTAAACGGAGGGCATGTTTGAGCGCGTCCACAGAGCCTTTAGTTTGGCTGTTGGACTGAGGATGGTAAGGCGGTGATCGTATGCGGTCGATGCAGTTCTGATGACAGAACTCAGCAAATATTGAGGTTAACTGAACATTTGCTGAACATTTTGCGAAGCTGCAGGACGTTTGATCCTCTGGTAGTGCTTGACATCAGGACAACTGACCACTTGGACTAACCGTCGACGGTGATCGGGTGGTTCTGACCGTACAGAGGCACAGCAAAATCCAAGTTTTCCCGCGGCCATGGAGCCGCAGGGATTGGCCGGGATTCCAGTGAAGCTTTTGGGGGTGCTTCAGATGCGTACACGCGACCTTGCCAAGACCTGACCAGTTGCTTCTGCTGTACATTCACTCCAGAAGAGTAGGCATAACTGCGAGCCAACGCACTCGTTCCGTTTCTGTCCGGGTGGCCGACGCGAAACTGGCGAATCACATTGGGTTGAGGTTCCCGGGGAATGACGACACGATCTCCAAACAGCACATTGCTGTTGAGGGTTGAAATCGCTGAAAGTCTCCGGAAGAACGGCACCGGGTCACCCGTTAGTCCTCTATCTGACCGGCGGTTCTGATTTTAAAATATCACAGACTGCAACGTCTGGTCTCGTGGAGTTGCTTCAATAACCGGCTCGGCTGTGCCCGGAAGTGTCTGAACGATTTCGGAGTACACTTAACTGACCTCTGCCCCGAAGGATACTGCGGCAGCCAAGGCCCATTGTGGATAGGGTGTCTGTGAGCCAATCAGACGAGAGAGAGGGAGCATCTACCTATCCAATGCTCATTGTTGACGTATACCTGAAGTCGAAGTCGTGGTCCAGCAGAGTCGTTGCTCATCTTTGGAGGCGA
The DNA here is from genome assembly GCA_013368495.1 of Paragonimus heterotremus. Classification (NCBI taxonomy): domain Eukaryota; kingdom Metazoa; phylum Platyhelminthes; class Trematoda; order Plagiorchiida; family Troglotrematidae; genus Paragonimus; species Paragonimus heterotremus. The sequence goes on along the minus strand of LUCH01018665.1, from coordinate 218 downwards.
TTGGCCGTGGAGATCGATGTACCTCTCTTTGATCCGAAAACAGCGAGTGGTGGTTTGTGCTGCGTGTAATCGGCAGAACGTGAATATCTCAGTTATTTTTTAGTTAAAAAATAATTCATGGCCATTAAAGTTGCCGAAAAATTGTGATATGTTGCAGAATCTAACATCTTGAAAATCTGTTCCCTAGAGATTTCTTTGTTTCAATCTTCCGAAGACGT
>LUCH01018664.1:0-12369 GCA_013368495.1 Paragonimus heterotremus | reverse complement strand
CGACTCGGTTGGTTGGCGTGTTCGTTGGGTATGCGCTTTGGTCTGGACTTTGGATTTGGTCACCAGGTGCATAGTTCTGGGGCGTGTTCCATATATTTATATACAGGTTGTTCTCCTCATTAATATTTTCTGATTTACACGTATACGAAGTTAAAAATAGGTATCTGTGTACACATATATCTATATCCAAGTATATGTGCACATACGTATATACACTCAATCAGGTTGGATGAATATATATAGGTGCATACGTATCTGCATAGATTTTGATGTATCCATCTATATATATGTACGTATACGTGAACGTACATATACGTCCACGTTCGTGTAAATGTTTTCAATATTAACGTGGTAATATCTATGTATATATCCTAGGTAATACACCCGCATTTCTCTCCTTAAGTTCGCCTCTTTCTGATTTCGTCAAATTCATGTCAAGCGGCGTTTAGTTTGTAGAGTGATCTGTCGAATTACTGAATCGCGCACGATTTTTGTAGTCGGTCAGAGGTCATGTGTTCACCTATAGGGTTTTCGGAAAACGTACGCCGTTACCCACTACTGAGCTTATAATTATCGCGATTTTTAGTCTTCTCACTCTTCATGCTATATCTCATCTTTTTATTATTACTAAGGCCCACTTTGAATCCCACCCTGTTAACTGTTGGTTACTACTTCCCCATGTTAATCAGTTAAGTATAAAAGTGAACAGAATTTTCACCCTAGCTGCGAGCACGCAACCATCTGGAAAATACGACTTGCGACGTTTGTTTAAACAACCCCATGGCTGCAGGAAAGCATGAACCACACATTTTTGAAAAGTATATTAACTGTGGTGAAAGTGCACCGTTACAGTTCGTTTGTTCTGCTGGGTTTGGTTAACCACTGCAATACACAAGCCGGTTGTTTTTACTTGATTATCCGTTATACCCGTGGACCAACTTTGGACAACGTAACGACACCAGTAGACAGCGTTATTCCGAATTAGGGGTTCCAGCAATAGTGCAGTTATAGGAAGCAACACAAACAAATATGAGTTAAATGCTCAGTGGGTCATGTACACTACATACACAAACGAAAACTAAAATGGCGCTAGCAATACGACAGTACGCTTTGTTGCATAATTCGAATTCAATCTGTACGCGCCTGTTGATTTCGACTGCGCCCTGCACCACATGGGTTCTCATCAAGGTCAACAATGATAAGGCTGTCCTGCAAGCGTTCCGTAATTATCGCGCAAATCGGTGCTTACCGCCTTTGAACGGGAATCAGCAGGTTCGATAGAACCAGGCTGTTTGTAACGCTTACTTCTAGGGTAGTGCAATCAGCTCTTCGAGTTTTCTGTGATGACGAAGTGTTGCATGTACGTACCTAGAAAATGCTCATAAATTCGACCTAATGTGAGTATTTACTTCAAGGTAGTCGAGGGACCTACCAATAATAAAAGCGTTCAATTGGGTTTCCTGACCTCGAACACGATCCACGCTCCCGAGTAAGTTATCTGACGCATAACGGTACATGCCCCAACGTCTTCCTAACAAGTGGGCTCAGGTTTGGTACACTTAGTCTGCAAGAAAGGTACTATTTGGATGAAAAACTGAGTGATCTGACGAACTATCAAGTCATCATATTGTAGAATGAAGTGTTGCGATTTTGCAACTGAGGTGGTGAGTGCAGGCAAATCAGGTGTTCTTGTGTTAGCCGAGTTCGTCAGCGATGCTGCCGTGAGCTCTACCATGATTTTGAGGCTGTCTGTGCTTGTGCGTACGGAATTCATGTCCACGGACATATGACAGCATTCTACATAGGACCAATGAAACCGTTTGCTACATGTTTCCCGTTAAATGCCGCCCACATAAACCATTGGCAACTGACGTAGTCTGTTTAAGGTGTTTTTAAAACTATTCTCTTTATTAGTGGAAAGATAAATGGTGTTAGTGGGACAAACATACCTCAAATTTGTACTAGCTGTGTGCAGAGTAACGTGTTGATGCCAAGATTGCTACCGTCTACCACATTGTTAACGGTTTATCGGCCATTTTTACCGGGTAGTGTGTATACAACGATATTGTAGCCTTTCCATTGCTGTTATTCCACCAGGTGCTGCTGCTGATCACGGTATCATCACCGTCAACGCAAACTACACAGTAACCTTTGGAGTGGTTCATATATGCTAGCTTAAATTATCAATAATTATGAGCAAGTGAGATGCCGATGGAGGAAACGACACAACCTTCCATGGATACTGTAGTGACTAACGATCGTGCGGCCTCTGTAAGGATCCCGGTTACAACAGTGTTTCACCACTTGTCTACTCTGTACGCATGATTATGTGTACGCCTGTTATAGGAGGCTTGATTTCAACTCAGAGCCACATTCTTCAATCGCGTAACTAATTGTACGCAGCGAATGCTCGCCCTTTCCCTAACGACTCATCTACTATACAGTACTTCAAGACCGTTCAACCAGGATCTATTCGAGTGTTGTTTAACGTACTCGAAGGTTCTACGCACTTTTTGACTAGCTCGAATGGGCTGGAGCCCACCCCGTGCTTGTTTTCTTTCTTCTCTTGGTTGCTGCCGTTGGTCTCAGACTAGACTAGAGCTAATTGCTTAAAGTATATCCGTACAATGCTGGAAATATACGGTTTGTTTTCAAACCCTACTGCGTTGCTTAGTTCAATGCCTGTTGGGACTACGTTTCGACTGCTCTTCAGGAAAGGCGTTTTAAATCGTTAGTGGATTAGGGTCTAGCGTATACCCACTTGTCCACCACAAGGCCGTCACTAATCGATATGGAAAAAATGAACAAAGGTATGAGGGAAGAGGGTTACGATAAAGATGTGACAGTAACCTTCGGAACTTCACATTTTGAATCTCACTATTTCAACCTGCTCGATACCATGTCATCTGCTGTACTGCTCTCCTCATTTATTGTTAACACCGGCAATTGCGACAATACCGTCATCTATGGATTGTTAATATCCAGTAGCTGACATAACAACCAAGGTCTCATTCGTGCGTTTGACTAAAGCAGCAATCCTTGCCTTCATCTCGAGATGGTTCCATAGAAGCGGTTTACTCCTCTTTTAAAACGATTTATGGTACTTCGCGGTGTACGCCAAATACCGGTTTTGTACGTTTCCGACATTGTCTGAAACACCGCATTCAGTTATGATTAAGTGTACGAAGTATAATAGTACATCGCTAGCGATAGTTGCAAAACTAACTACATGTAAAAAACTACAGGAAAGTGGACGGTTTCGACAACAGAGCACGCGGTTCATTTCGTTGCACACTATGCACGCGCTAACTTCCAACAATGCATACATCTACATGTGCCAGAACTGAAAGATAAGCATTACTGCTTGGGCCAGATATTTATGTTCATCACCAAATGTAACTCCTCCCGCCCAGTCATGCGCACAACAGGATATCATACTGCTGCCATAAAAAGTACTATCCACTTGAGGTAGAAAGACTAATAATAGGAACATAGAAATGAAGGCAATGTAACCTCACAAAAGAATTGCCTGTTGATGCCACGAAAATTCTTTGCAGATAAGATCACTCCGAACTCTATCTAACGTACGGATCGACCTGCAGGTTCGTCACTGAATGCGCAAATCATTAAGGGACCAGGAAACGAGAAAACCGACCGACACACTAGTGGTTACTGGTCCGCTTCTTGTGCGCCGTCGCACGGACGCATAGAGTATGCGTGTGAGACAATCACGTTAGATATCTTGACATCGGAGAACAATCGTGAGTAGACGTCCCAAATCAACTAATCAACGGCTACCAGGGTGGCCACTCTGGTTCGCCGCCTCCACATAAGAAGTTGGTAGTACCAGGGTTATACCAATACGTTTTTTACGTATACTTCGATGTGTTTGTGTGATGGTTCCAGTAATACGGAAATGGAGTAGACTTAGCTCATGCCCAAAGCTAGTAGTTTTGACGCAATAGTAACAACTTGAACCGAACAATTCAAATATTCATCTCTCGAGCGCAATTGTACATACTTTATTTCAACGATATAATAAAACGACAGTAATGAGAAACAGATTCATTGGCAACCATCATCTGTTGTTTGTGTTCATGCATACATGCGTATATACATACGCATCTTTGAACGTAAGTACACATACTTACGTCGGTATGCTTACAAACGTAGAAATGCTTACAAAAAATATTATATATATATATATAAAATATTATATATATATATATATATATATATAGATGTACGTACGTATACACACACGTATGAAGAAACTTGTGTACGCCCACGAAAGCAGTACTGAACAAAGACTCAGTGAACCTCGCATAACGAACGATAATTGCAAACGTGTGGGCGTAGTTCATTGTAGATGACTATGAGTAAGACCGTGGTTTATTTCAAATGGCACTGAAAAGAGTCGTTGATTATGTTGCATAAACCATCTCGTTGTATGAGACCGATATGGTTTGTAGCTGGCACATGGGTGATGGTACCAACCAGAGGACTAAATGCACCCTACCCAGTGCCCATTTTCAACTAAATGCACGGGGTCTTCCTTCTAAAAACATACCTGGCAAACGGTTCTGTCTACAAGTTTCACAGCACGTTCTTTCTCAAAGCTGTCTCTAACATTCGTCTTAAGTTGCTTCAGCGTATCTTTAGCAACAAGCCTGTTAGGAACTGCCCATTTCATCTCCAATTATCTTAATCTCAGATATAATCTTGTCGGTCGCACATCTCAGGTTGGATTTCCTACGCTTGCTGAATGAAAAATTAGAGGCCATTGCGAAAGTTGCAAGCATGTAGCATAATTCATCAGATATACACGGAACCTTACTGGTCGGCGGTATTTGCAGAGTAGCACTATGCTTATATGACGTAAAAAATACAGCAAGATGGGACAGTGGAATTTACTGTCAAGCTCTTCTTGACCATTGTTACCTGCTTTCTGGTAACTCCTTCTGGGTTAAATGAGAGATTCATAGTACTTGGCGTCGTTTTTTAATTTCTCCTGGGCCGTGAGTTATTGAAGGATATCCGGTCAGTTATCTGCACCCTTTCAACCTGGGATTGAACAGTGCAACAAAAGATCAAAGTGACTTGAGAGTAACTCATTTATCCCTAACAGGGAAACAACATATATTCGATTATTGCTCTCACCTACATAGCATAAACAAATGACAATATCATGTCAAACATCCACAACATTTAGTTTATCTGAAAGGGAATGGACACAGGCACACAAGCAGCATGGAATTTCGGCCTCAACAATGGCTAGCACCAACCACCGACATCCTTCAACCAGACCGGATGGCAGTCTGTCAACCAAACGAAACACGATAACCACATGACAATAAGAGGACATCTACTAGGATGAAGACTAACTATATTTATAATCCCCCCTTAGTTTCAACGCGGAATAAGCGAACCTTAGTGCACTGTAATTCCCACGTGTATACAGGTATTCGCACAGGCGAATGTTGTCGACCTGTTTAGACTTTTGCACGATTTAAAGTGAGCCAGTTGCCTTTTTTTCGGGAGTATATTTCAAGTCACCAGTTAGTACTCACCGAAAAATGTCTTATGCCCTTTACAAATAAACCATTATTTGGCAGTAAACAAAGTTGTCAGTTTAGACGAGACCCAACTGAAAAAAGTCTGAGTTTCGGCTGGATTCCAACCAGCGTGTGCAGAGGCACCAGGCGCGTGAACAAATGAACTGCAGAGTCAGGCCGGGAGCTCAAAAATTGCACAGTTAGACTCAGTTACCCAAAAAACGCAGTGCATCATATGAAATCAGTTAAATGATCCGGCGGATTAACTGTCCGAACAGGATTTCTCAAACAGTTCAAGCTGAAACTCATCAACTCTGTTGAGCACTGAAAGTGTTAGATGGAACTTAATTGTGAAAAATCTGGTCTTCGACCGGATTCGAAGCAGCGACAGAAACTGCATGTCTAAATCTGTCAATATCAGCCGAAAATAATAATTCCCTTATGCAGAAACCTGTACATGAGACGTCGTATCAGTTATCCCATTTTTCGAATGTTTATTTAATAGCGTTATTGCAAGACCCTGTAACTTTCCTTCGGAGTATTTTAGTACTGGCGATACGCAACTAATCAGTGAACGGAATGGAACATTCGTAGGAAGTTCGCATGCTTTGCATCTGCAATTATCTAGCTATGCCAAAAAACCTCGTGACCGTCGAATCGAGAACCTGCAACAATTTTGAGAGTTTCTCACAGAGATTCCAAACGCGATATCGAATTGCAATAGGTATTTTATTCAGTAGCGTGGGACAGTTTTATCACAATGATGCTGGTAGAGTGAACATTGTATATCTCGTTAACGGGTCCCCCCTCTGCAAGTGATCGATAGGAAAAAGGTTTTTAAATGTGCAACTCTGTACGGTCTGCTACCTAGTATTATTTCTCCTGCGGGACAAGTGAAAATAGGGATGTTAATAAAGAAAGGAGAATAAGGTAGTGGTTAGTCGATATGAACGGTAGGTGAGATAAACCATTCGATGATGAGTGAGAACGAACTTCGAAGACAGTGAAGGCCCGGTTTGCCGCGATCGATTTCTTTCGTTCTATACCAAAGACTGACTGACAGTAAAGTCACGCAGGAAAGCATCGGTTGTAACGAAACATGAGAATTTCAAGAAAATAGTCGGAGACGTAGTAAGTAGACAAAACATTGCTTGTATGGATGTTACGTAGGTAAATATTGCAAGGAAAAAATAGCAAATGTCTGACCAACGACAGAATCTGGCCAATGAACAAGACAAACAATAAACCAATAATGATGATGATTACGTTGCAAGTGCAGAACACCACCTTACCCAATTTTCTAACACGTCTGACTGCTGAGGACGAGCTCATTTGGTTTTCTGGCGCTGGCATCACGGTTCCATCGTAAAAACAAAGTTGTCAACATTTAAAAATTGTGCGCATGCAACAATCCGTGAACAATACAGATAACGTTCAAGTTGTAAGTGAGTGGTGAGTGGGAGAACGGAAGCACAATAGTTATATAGATACAAGAAGAGTCAGTACTGCACTGTATAGTTGGGAAAAATCAACTATGAGACATTACAGAAGTAAGAGCTATCGGGGTTGAATGCGAACACGGTAACCAATTTAAACAAGCTTACATACTGCAGCATCCACGTCAAACAGATCAAACGATAGACTATGAGAATAACACAAAGCAGCCAGTTCATGACAAAATTCGTCAAAAATGATCGCGCCAAAAACTAAATTACGTGTAGCTATACTAAGTTCCGATGTATATATGCACTCATCATCGTCAGACTCAGAGCTGATTGATAGTACGCTCGGTTCATGTTTGGTTTGAGTTGGTCTGGTGAAGACTGACGATCTACGGTGTACAACAGATGCACCAAGCATACTGCTAGTGATTTGGGGCCGATTGCGATCGACAGTGGGTGCATCGTAAACGTTAACAGAGACGTTCCAAAATGGCTTCCAATGTGACGATGGACGAGAACTTGTACATGGGAGTTCAGACGAGTTTGCAATTGATTTCTTGTGAAGCTCTGATAGGTTCACAGGGAGAAGTAGAGCCATATCTGTTCGAGGCTGAGTGACTAAGGGTGAACTATTGCTGTGGTTAAAATTCAACAAAGAAGGGACAGACAGCTCTTTCAAAAGTGTATCGTCTTCACTTCCGGAGGCTAACCAAGAGGTATACACGTCGTCCAACGGTCTCGAACAAACTGGATTCACAGGGAGCCCTGAAATTTAAATAGCATACGGAATAAACCGGAAACAAACGACTTTGTTACACATCAACTTGGCGGTAAGTGTTTCTGTGTACATATCGTAAGCGGAAAAACGATGATGAAGAAGAAGTAATATTCAACACAAATGACATGAACGTGATCGGAATACAGATCTCAACGGCAAAGCCGGTTAGACCAGTGTAAGTTAACCTAAAGCGGTAATACTGTAGGCGTTCAAATAAATTTTAAAAATCCATCAATAAAGATGTTCCAACCTTCATCACACAAGGCTGTAATTTTGTTTTAGTTCGAAACCAACATAAAAAGAATCAGACATGCAATCATTTTTGGATCAAATTAGGATGTACGAAACAACAAGCGACTGAGTGGTCTTTAAAAAATTTGTCGCCAATGTATGTGAGGAAAGAAACCTACTTCGTTCATGCTCACAAATGAGAGCAGAGCTGAAGGAATGTTTTCCTTGTGTGGACAAGGAATAAAATGTCGGATCTATCTGAATATCCGTGGGGTGCGGCAGATCAACATCTAGATATACAAGTGCACGATAAATCAAGGAATGCCACTGTTCAACAGAGACCGAGTGGGCAGACAGCTGACTTCGAACAACCTTCAAAACCTAACAGGAGGAGATCAAAACAAAAGCTGATGACAGTGTTGAACAACAACAAAATTAGCGTCTGTTACATAATGAAACAGCTCTAAACTGTCACATTACTTAGAACAGAACAGAGTTATTAACCTATTAACACTAAATCAAGAGATAAAAACGACACAATGGAATCAATAACATGTTCATTAAACCACAAAATAAGACACCACTGAAGAATGAAAACCAATGTGCATGGGACAAATAGCAATATTTGATCAACGACAGAACCCAGCCAGCGAACAAAAGGAAACAACAAACCAGGTGGTTATAACCATTTGTGACGGTCTGAGGATTCAAGAGTCTGGAAAGCATGATAGACCTAATTCGCAAACGACTTGATATGTTCGAAAGTATGGGTTTTCTCGAAAGTTAACCAAGCGTGGGTTAATTAATAAATACTGAACAAAACGAGCAAGTATTCACATGACCAACGCCGTTTACACATGGAGAAACAGCAACTTCAAATATAACAACATATGAATATAGAGCAGTTACGTCCCAGGAGGAAGTTAGAACATGCAAGTACGATGACGTAAGATGTGCTCTGCAGAGGCATTTCGACCAATCTCATCGGTTACGATACATGGACTATGGATCGATAAGAAGGCATTAATACAAACATGTGTAAAACAAAAATGAGTCATTCGCTGCAATAAGAATAGCACACAGAATCAGAAGTGGATTAGTTAGCGTTCGAATGGGTCGTCGTGAGTTCAAAAATTCAAGTTTTAACAGGTCGGATAAGGAGCTACTAATGCAGACAATATTGATTTAACAATAGCGTACGCGGTGCATTTAGAAAGACAAACAGCAATGATCATTCACTCCACAACGCTTTGAAAACGATATGTTGACCATATATTCTGTGTGACCCAGGACAACATGCTGATCGGCTCTGTGCACAACTCAGAAGTTTTCAGCCGAATATTTCGTTCGCCATCGAAGTTCAGAAGAATAACAAACCTTCCTTCTTACATTGTGGCAAAAAGTCGTTCAATTATGTACGACTCGCCAGCGTTTATGAGCCGGAACTCCAATTCACAATACAGCGGCGTTATCCATTCATATGTCGTGTGCACTTCTGTTTGGTTTTTGTGTGGCTGACGATTTCTGTCATGGTTCTTTTGCCTCCAATTCTTCGTCCGTTCGTCCGATTTCGTTGCGCGATGACTCGTCCGGTCGCTCGTATTGTCCGCGATCCATTCGTTGCGGGCTTTGGGCATACTTCACCCCCGCGTTAAGATACTCTATCGAGTGTCGGGATGATTGCGCCTCTGATTTAATCATCAATCACAATATGTGGAAGTGTCTATCAATAAGGATGGATCCACTGCGAGGAGATTGCATAGGAAACCCGCATGGATGGGATAGTATATTAATTTTAAAAGTTTCACATCAAGTGTGGACTCGTACGAATCCTCTTCAGTACGATTCGCAGAAGCTGCTCATCCTAGACAATCGAAGAAGAATTAGTTTTCATCCACCAAACACTTGTGTACAACGGCCGACCAGCACGCTTTATTTCGAAATATGTCAGAAAAAGGTCAATATCAGAAGCAGTGCTTCGCAAACCCATATACGTATAACATGCCATACAACAGTCAGGATGTAACAACCGTCATCCAATGTAGACTAAAGTGTGCCCTTAGAACTGCGTACAACGCGGAAGACTGATCAACCAGATGACATACCTGCCCTGCACATCGGGAAAAGACCCAAACAACTCACTTACCACATCTAACATCACTTATGAGATTATTTTCACTTGTGGAGACAAGTACATCGGCCGAACGGTAAGAACGCTTGGAACACGTATCTCGGAGGACATTTCGAAGTGGTTAGTGAACAACAAAACCGGCGCCGCCTAATCTTACACCACAAGATAGTTGAAGGAAGTAGGACGTGGTATCCCAGTAGAGAAGATACTCTGTGTATCACACCGCCCAACTAATAAGCATAATTTGCCTTTTGCTGAAGCAAATGCAATACATCGTTATAAACCCTCTCTGTATGCACAGAAGCGGATGGTAGTTAACCTATCAGTATCGTGGTGTTAACGGTTGGTAGTCACGAATTCATATTATTCCCTGTGTGTTTGCTATTATTATTACTTCAATGTTTTAGTTATGTTGTTTATATAGGTTAACTTCTTCCTCTTGTCTTAAACCTACTCTTGGGCTACCTATTAGCTCACGTTTATTTTCGCGTACACAAATGTTAGATCGATATTGTCTGCATTAGTAGCTCCTTATCCGACCTGTTAAAACTTGAATTTTTGAACTCACGACGACCCATTCGAACGCTAACTAATCCACTTCTGATTCTGTGTGCTATTCTTATTGCGAGTAAAAATCCCCAGCGTAGTCATGAAAAATACTGTGTAGCGAACAAGCTCGTTTTCAGTGATTCATCATCAGGCTAAATACATCACATTTATATCACGAATTTTACAGGGAATCATTAGAGGAGGTAAACGGGGAACGGGTGGTTAATCAGATCAATCGATTCAATGTCACACTGCAATCAAGTACCCACTTGAACCGTGGGTCTTGACAGGCTAACAGGGTGTGGGGTTGGCCATGGCAGATCCAACGCCTGAACAAAACGTTTCTGGGCGCACAGGGGTGGGTTGTACAGGCGAATCCCAACAGCCTGTCAAGACCCACGGTTCAAGTGGGTACTTGATTGCAGTGTGACATTGAATTGATTGATCTGATTAACCACCCGTTCCCCGTTTACCCCCTCTAATGATTCCCCTGTAAAATTCGTGATATAAATGTGATGTATTTAGCCTGATGATGAATCACTGAAAACGAGCTTGTTCGCTACACAGTATTCTTATTGCAGCGAATAACTCATTTTTGTTTTACACATGTTTGTATTAATGCCTTCTTATCGATCCATAGTCCATGTATCGTAACCGATGAGATTGGTCGAAATGCCTCTGCAGAGCACATTTTATTTCATCCTACCTGTGAATGTTTGTGATTATTACGTCAGTGATCAGAGCGCTAGAATACACCGAACGCTTGCTTAAGTTGACGATTGCATTTCCGAGGAACGTACTACGTAAAAACCGCAGGGAAAAACACAAACGTAGTTACGCCTCTGAGAATTACCTCGTGATTCACGAAGACAGCTATTAAATTCTACACTTAGTGATACGGTTTTGTGAAATTCAAAAAGGGAAGGCAATGACTGCTTGTTCAAAATGAAAATACTACGTTTGAAGAGCTTGACTGTATTGACAGAGTTCGCCCCTTCGATTGACATCAGTAAACGGTCGAAATACCACCCACAACATAAAAACCAACCAACAGCCTTTAGGTTTGCCTAAATGCAAATAAGTTTGCTTGACTAAATAAGTGAGAAGTGTGATCTTAAGCTAGTTTAACAGCGAAATTACACACTGCAACTGCTCGAAAAGAAAAGTCACTGACTTTTACTGGTGCAACTCCATATGAATCAAAGTGTGGCTGAGTAATGGCTATGTGAGTATAAATTTCCGATTATATAATACCGAGAAAAATTTGAGGCTCACTTAACTTGCTGGTAATATAGGATAGGAAACTAACCTTAAACACGGAATTTACATTTGATTTAAGTTGCATACCGATGGAATTGAGAAGAAAACTATACAGCATCGGACAAGGGTATGCCGCCAAGGTAGCCAACAGATCGGTGAGCAGCAAATTGGTGAGAAGACAATTTGTATGTAGGGTAGCCAAACGACTAAGAACGATGGATAAAAATGGACCTGCGGGATGGGAAAAAAAATATAAAAAGTAACTGCGCTTAGCCTAAAAATAAAACAATTGCCCTCAGCAAATGAGGCAAGTTACGGTCAAAAATTGACTTCAAGTAGTCTTCAGTCAGGATAAAAACACCCCACCCAGATTTCAGAATGACAATACATATGTGAATAAGTGCACAGAACCTCTTCTATGGA
>LUCH01018663.1:0-12510 GCA_013368495.1 Paragonimus heterotremus | reverse complement strand
AACTACTATACGTAAACAGAACCAAAAACCAGAAACAGCAACACTTATCTTCGAATCCAAATCGCGCGCCAAGTGCACACCAGCACACATAAACACAGAGAAACACAATCCGAATGAATATGGAGCGCGTTTGGAAAAATCAAAACGGGTAATGGAAAGCAAAACTGCATATAAGTGTTTCGTTGCTTACAGGTGTAGATGTGAACGAAAAGCCATAAAAACGCGATACAGCTTACTACCCAACTGCAATCCACCCACCATGACCGTACTCGGAACCCACCACCACCCTACCACGTGTGCTAGTAGGGGGCGTACCCCTGATATAGAAGGCCTGGTATGAATTTGTAGTGGTCAAGATGAGCAACTGATTAGACTAGGTAAATGCGAGTGCAACTCATTAGGCTATCGATGATAACGAAATGAACGAATGAGACAAAAATGGTTACAAATTTCCAACGAGTTACGGTACTCAAAAGGGTTTGACTCACAAAATGATGTTCATAAGTGTTTGAGATGACCACCACAATATTCCAAATTACCAGTATCCGGAAGTGTGTGATATCACAGAGTTGCCGTGGACCGCTGAAGTGCGATCCGGGATGCGACGATGTTCGTGGTACAACGGAGCTAAAATTTAGATGATAGATCCTGTGGTATCGTCAAACGACTGCGCAATGAAGAGAAGAGCAGACCGACGTGCACAAGATTTGTAATGTATTGCAAGATCACTTGTATCAATTTGAACAACATGTAAGGATGATACAAAAATTTGGTGTACAGAAATGAAACATCGTTTGCAAACAAAAATAAGGAAACCTCTACAAATTCTGTGTCACTTTCTTCAGTCCTGCTGCTAATTGGATGCAGCAAGTGCTTGCCCTTGTCCTAACGACGCGTTTCTTATTTCGTTCTTCAAGGTCGTTTAACCGGGACCAATTCCAGCGTTGTTCAGCGCACTCAAATTTTTCACGCACTTTTCGCTTGGTGCGCTTTCGAGTGCCACCGAGTGGGTTGCAGCCTATCTCGTGCTTCTTTTATTCATCCTTTTGGGTGTTGCCGTTTGTTCAAGACTAAGCTAGAGCTAACTGCTTATCATATTTCCAAACTTACAGTTTGCTTCCAAACCCTAGTGCGTTCTTTAGTTCAATAAGTGTCGGGAATACGTTTCGAATGTTCTTCAGGCAAGGTGTTCTAAATTTTTGGTGGACAAGGGTCTAGGGCATATCCACTTTCCCACTACAACCGTCATACGGCGTCAGTCCTGCGTTCACCTCTCCAAGTGTGCTGCATAGATTTTGATCCAACGAAACACCTGCAACATTCGCCTCGATTTCAGATAATGTCTGCTGAGGAGGGCTCAATCTTATACCTACCAGGCAACACTTCGGGTAACGAAATTTCAGTCTCTTCAAACGACTTTTCTTAAGGTAATTGTATGGCTCGCCTATGACTAAAGCGCAAACACGGTGCAACTATCCGTCATACTGTAAAGCCTGAGTCCATATTACGATGCTTCTTCCACATTTTAGGCACAGCGAGTGCTCCTCCACAGAAACGAGCGTCATCTTCTGATAACCTAGGGGAGAAATTTGCCATCAGTTGATTAAACACAGAAATTACCAGACTTAGTACGACAGTAAATATGGATTTAGCTCCCCAAACTTGTTCTGTTCTGAAACTGCGGGGGGAACCACACCGCGCACGTGTAATGTGCGGTAAAGGGAGGCACTGAGGAACAGCGTTTCTCTGAAGGACGACCGCCCTACGGGAACCTGGAATAGCAACAAAAGCCGACAAACGTGAACCAGTGGTCCAGTAAGTCACACATACAACCTACGCAGTCAAAAAGTCAAATGGCGCCAGTCACATGACATCAAACTTTATTACACAGAAAAAATTCACACCACGCGCCAGGTTCTCGAAGGTCTCCGAAGCCTAACAAATTACTGTCTGAAGCGATCTTCATAGTCGGCACGGTCATGTGCCACTTCGCTCTTCACCAGCGTTCCCAGCCTCTGTGTCAGGACTTGGTAAAGGTCTGCGTCTGTTCACGTCCTGATGCTTGACTAGTGTGATCCGGAGATTGAGAAGGCTGGGTTTTCTGTCGATGCGGATGCTTTCGGTAATGGTCCGTGGATGTGGGTAAAAAGAGAGAGGTGACAAATCCTGGTTGTCCTGAACGGCAAGAGCAAATCGTTTTTCGATTGGTACATAGTAGGAAAAAGTTTGCTCAAACATTTGTCTAACTCTCATTTGAGTAAATGTGTGCTGGAATCCTCAACAACCTTCGCAGGCAATTTGTTCTACGAGTTGACTACCCGGTTTGTGAAAAAGTTAAAGCCAATCGTTATCTTGTTTTCGTGATCGCAAACCTATGACCTCTTAAACTTCCGTCCTAACGCATCACGAAGAAACACTCCTTGGGACCCGTGCCGCTGTGGCCGATAATCTTGTACACTTCAATAAGGTCTCCTCTCACCTGCAGGCGTTCGGACAAGAAGAAGTTTAACGAGCTTAGCCGGTCTTGGTAGCTTAGGCACTTCATACCCCATACCACACATGTGGCGAGCTTTTGTACTTCTTGGAGGACAGCCGTGTCCTTTTTGAGATACGGTGGCCATGCTTGAGCACAATATTCCGAGTGGGGAAGAAGTATGGCCGAGTAGATTTGGATGGGCACTGCGGGACATCGGTTAGTAATCGCGGGTTTCAGTCAGTATAACGTCCGCCGTGCTTTTGTCGCGGTTACGGCACATTGAGCAGACGGAGCAAACGTGCTAATGAATTGGATACCTAAGTCTGTCATTTATTGTTTAGTTGCCAGTTCGACTGTCCGTCCATGTGCATCCCTTATATATCTGAGGTCGAGTGGGAAGAATTAGCGAGGTTACGACTCTTGAGAACATTCAGCGGTAAATCCCATCTTGATGTCCATTCGCAAATCTTCAGAATATCCTGCTGGGGGGCTTCTAAGTCCGACGCATTTCCCATCAACTTTATGTCATCTGCATGCAGATAACGTGGGTTGGCCATGTTGTCTGTCAAGCCATTTATTTATACTAGGAAGAGTAGAGAGGCGAGGATTGATCTCTGAGGTACTCCACTTAACGGGGACACCTTGTCATAGAGTACTCCTCTTACTATCACTCTACACGACCTTCCAACTAGAAACGTCTGCATCCACCTACAAATTCTAGGGAGTATCATAGCTTTTCGTAGCTTCCAGCCCCAAAGTCTGTGGCTGAGAGAATCGAAGGCTCTCTGGAAATCTAAATAGCACACCTCACCCATTTCTTCTCTATCTTGTTTCTCCACGACAGTGTATAAGAACGTCAGTAGGTTGGTGAGATCAGATCAACCTTTTAGAAGGCCATGTTAAGGAGCTTTGAAAAAGTTCCGCTTGCAGAGAAATAAGCAAATCCTCTCCCGTAATATGCACTCAGAGATTTTGCTGACGACACTAGTCAGGCCAACCGGTCTGTAATTTCCGACCTCTGGCCAGTCACCACCTTTGAAGATGGGAGTTATGGTGGCTTATGTGCAGTCCATTAAAACTACCCCTGTTTCTAACGTGAGGTTGAACAGTCGGGCAAAAGGCGACGACAGCAATTTGGCCAGAGGTTTCAGGATAGCAGGGTGGATATGTTCAGGTCCTGCGAACTTTGTACTGTTTAGT
Organism: Paragonimus heterotremus; assembly: GCA_013368495.1. NCBI lineage: Eukaryota > Metazoa > Platyhelminthes > Trematoda > Plagiorchiida > Troglotrematidae > Paragonimus > Paragonimus heterotremus. The sequence goes on along the minus strand of LUCH01018663.1, from coordinate 8,834 downwards.
TGGAATGTCGCTCGCTCAACTTCGTGAGGCGCAATATCCTGATCCACCAGGGCAGCGCCCACGGTGTTAGAGTGAGGCTCAGGTGTTCCACTGTCTGAGCAATAAAATCTTTGAAACTATGCCATGAAGGCGTCCGCTATGCCCTTATCAGTCATTATAACCTCTCTGTTATAGGAAAGTGTGGCCTCAACTTCCCTTGTTAGTGAGGACCTAAATTGAGCGTAACCGTAGAACCTGTTTGGGTTCTTTTTAGTTTCACGTGCTAGATCAAGCTCATAGATGAGGCGAGTATTCCCTACTTCTTTTCATGCCTTTTTGTATACCACGAAGTTTTTAAACCCCTTTCGTTGAATATACGCCTTCTAGGCCACATACTTGCGTTGAAAAACTCTCTTGACCCTCCAGCGAACTCACGGCTTCCGACCCATTCTTTCGACTCGTTTCTGAGGGACGTTCCTATCTGTATGAGCCCGGAGGTTGTCAACCTACTTTACCCACGGACCATCGACGTTCCCTGTGGGAACTGTTGGGTTCCAGGTCACTCTAACAGCTTCCGATATCACTTTTTTGGTTAATTTAGTGAAAACGTTGCAGTGTATGTGACCGTTTTTGTGACAGAGGATATCGGAGCGAGAAATAAATCGTCGTGTGATCACTGTTTCCGAGCGGTTCCGCTGCCAACACCTTGGGGATATCAGTGCTATGGCGAGTTATGGCTAAGTCTAGCGTTGAAGCTATCTGACAATGTCGAGATCTCGTGACCACTCTACCATGATATGTTAGTGTGAAATTGTTTGATAGGTTAAGCAGTTTGTAACCAGAACATGTACTACTAACAGATTCCAATCGCCAGCTGAGTTTAGGAGCATTAAAATCCCCCAAAGCGAACATGCGGTAGCCTGATCGGCAGACCGACTGGAATGATTTCGGCAATGCTTCGTCTTCCTCTGATTTTGCACCCGGACTTCCATACACCCTGAAAACCATCAATAGGGGGTTGACAAGGAGAAGGAATCACTGTCTGCCTGCGTCTTCGTCTGGTCCGGAAGGATAGGTGGTCGGCCGTAGAGTGTGGATAGGCTTATGTTGGTGCGGTGGTTGTTTATTGGCTGGTGCATGGTATAAGTTTCAGTGCAGGTGCTTTGGCCGGTTATCACGCGAGATGTCGGAACTAGTGGACATCAGCGAAGTGTTTCGGTCCTACTTTCCAAGGGGTTCTCGTTGTGACGCGTTCGCGGAATTCGATAAACGGCCTCTAAAGTTTCAACGAGAGACTGAAAGGCGCTATGTTCGGTAGATCATATTCTACAGTCATCATTCACCTTGTATTCACCTTGCATTCTCACCATGGTTGTGTGGCAGCTAAACATCAGTGTGAAACACTGATTTATTGCCATCTATGATGTTGAGGAGGAGAGATAAAAGGAGGTAGAATGGCCACTTGTTGACTGCTATGTCTTCACGCAGTCGCTCGAACCTCTTGACGTTCGTCTCAATATTCCATCCAGCAGTTGATAAAATTCAGTTCGACTGGCACTCCAAAAACAACCATAAGACGGTTGGTTCAGGTTGAACAAGACGCGCTACGGAGTAAGATAAGGCTACTGCACGCGGCACTTCGAATCCTTTTCCACTCCATCTGAGCGATGAGCAAAAAAAGATAATTGTGAGCGGGACAACTTGCACAGTCGATGATGAGTCTAACTGCTACCTGTAACGGTTATCAGTCGAGCATTTCTAGCAACATTTCAACTGGCTGATCGAGTCGGAAACTTTGCTTGGGTCCCCTCAAGTCAGTCACCACCCACATCACAAACTAGTTAGAATCATCCGATGTTATCGTTGGCCCGACAGACCGGTTCATTTGCTTTCAGTATATCTTTCCTCATTGTAAAGCCCATGCCTTCAAAACAATACAACTAGTGAATGCTGACACGTTAATGTGCGCAATCTCCGAAGCTTAGATCTACAAGCCACCCTGCCGATTGCTGTCTCAGATATGGCACTTGATGTGAAGTCCCCCCGAAGCACGCATCCACCACCTTAAAGCCACCATTCGCTTGAATTCGATGGAAATTATCCGCTGGCGGTAAAATCCCTGAATATCTGGCGACATCCCGGTGTTAACGCTGAAAGGTTTGGAAGCCGCTGATTTCATGCCAGAAGTGAACTCGAGCCCGGAACTATTTGTTTTAGCCGACCGTTAGTTGGCTTTTCCTTCGTTTGGCGGCAATACCCGAAGTGCCATTCATAGTAGAGTGTAATGTGCCGCCATTTCGTTTTGTCACACATACTCTTTCCGCTTCCTTCCGAGTCCGCAAACATGCGGTTGGCCGCGTCCGTGCAACGGGTTGAGGAGGATGACCAACCAGAGCTCGAGGTCGGCGAACACACGTTGTGGATTGAACCTCTCGGTATCTGTGTTGTGTTCAATACATGGTTCCTGGTGACTCGTAACTTCTTCCTTTTGCGAGACAGACCTTCTTTGTTCCGATTAGCAAACGTTGGACATGGTGCGTTGTTCTTTTGATTGACTTCGTGGAATGTAACACAATAGTGGGTGTTGAGGCGGTGTGCGTGCGTTTCCCTTAGAATTAGCTTCTCATGTTTGACTAGTTACTTAACTCTCCTATGTTCATAAATGATATATAACATAAATTTGATAAGGCATGCGTTGATACACATACTGCCGGACTGTTTTAGAGAAAATCAACTTCATGCTACGTATGATATCCGGTCGTGGTTTACTAACAGCACCTCAAAGATGTATACGAGGGTCGTGAATTTCCGAGCTCTAATGATCTGGAAGTTGTTCAGATAAATACATCAAGGCTCACAGCGTTTCACAGATGCTTGGTTCAAGCAAAGGTCAAGTAGTGAACACTTTAAGCGTGATACTAACGTGAGTGTAAGTAATGCTGAGGTTACATGGCAGGTGCCGTACCGATGTATAAAGTCCAAACGATGTCAGAGCGAAGGCCGCGGATTACGACGTGTTTAGTTAGCTGGGTTCACTTATTTCCAACGGCACAGTTCCCGCGACAGTTGATGCCAGTCACGCTTGTGTCGTTAGGATAATAACCAGGTTGTTTTTTCAGCTTTTATAGATTGCAGCATAACTACAACATGACTGCCTTCCTGTAAGATGCGAACCAACAAATCTTCGGCTTGCTACAAGTGAAGTGAGTGACTCCAGGTATCTGTTCGAGTACAACACTCCAACTGCTGAATTAAAGCAGTATGCTGCGGATATCTACGGTAAGTGTATGACGACCATGAATATTTGCAACATCCGTGATCCGTCGAAACCGCCGACAATAGGTAAGTGTGTTTGTGTACACTGATTTTGCATAAAATTTACTTCAAATCCTGAATCTTACAGAGAATAACGGCACACTGCTTGTCATCAGAGACGACAATAATAGGTGCACGCACAAGTGTTTCGCACGGAGGCGGCAAGTGAAGTTGTTCAGACGCTTCTATGATGTGGTAAACGTCGACGCCACGCATGGAGCCGACCTCCACAAGCAAGCCTCTATCAGGTTACAGCTGCGCTTGAAGCCTGAAGCTATATCAGTTTCTAGTCACATACGGACGACTGGTGATGTATGCCAATGTTTGCAGTGAAAAATACACTCCTATGCGTTGTTTGTTTAAAACTTCGTCAGGTGATGGTGATTAGATACCTGTCAAAACATTCGTGGTAAAAAGGTGGTGGGCTAAATGTAAGCAGCACGATTCGTCTTTGGGTGCCACAAAATGTTGTGCTTTTCCCACGCTCAAGAGTTTATGAGGTAACGCGTAAATTGGCTAGCTTTATATTCACCGTTCAGACAGATTCATCCAGAAGCCTCTATGTGTTCAATCGCATGGCTAGTGCCGATAACTGGAGAGAGTATGTAACTGTGTCCAATTTCGGAGTTCAGTCATGTGAAAATCTGACCCAACACTATTCCCCAAAATTGTTTACCCCTGCACATTCTACCGTTCCTGCTTCTGGCTGCTCAGTAGACCTCAACCATAGTGTTTTTTATCGCGTCAATTGACAGTTGTGCGAATAGCCACTTGTCGCTTGTTGTACTTTGATTGAGTTGTGCGTACATCACTCTTTTGGAGTTGGGTTCGTCCCCGTTGTTTTTGGACTTGTTGGCTGCTCGAAAGAACTTTGTTGGATATGAATGTCATGTTATGTGCTTATAGTTCACTTTTAGTTTATTTGGCGTCATACTGTATTTATCTCCTGGAAACGATCAGTCGATCGAAACTGCTGAGGTCGTCTACTTATGAACTTTGACCATTTGTTCAATGGTACCGTGGCGTTTTGAACCAATCTTGTTTTGATCATTTGGGATCGTTGGTTTACTGCCACACGTTGCTCGAGGTCTTCGTGGATGATCGTCCATTGAACATTTTTGTTTATTAATAGCCAAGGTTCAACCGGGGAGCTGGAACACTCGGACAAACAGACCCTAGGTTTATTAACTACCTCGTCTGCGACTGGCTCTATATAAAACCTAGGTGGGTCATTCATTAACAATCAGATGTTGTTCACTTTGGAAACCGAACAAACAACCGTCTGGAGAATGCACATAGGCGAGTTAAGAAGCGCACTCACCCACGGGAACATTTGGCTACGGTCATCAGTAAAATTTAGTCTCACAGCGAGTGGCTAGTGCGGGAGTTTGGGATGCGGTGCACCTCGCGGCGGTCAACGTCGGCCTGTATGTGAAGCATATACTGTCTTGGCTAACAACGTTCGCCAGTCAACTGGTGTTGAGGCATCTCAATTAGCGAGCTCCCCTATTGCACTGTAAACGACTGCACGAGTTCAAGAGAATCGCACTTTATGTAGTACCAGCTGGTAGATTTGAGGGAGCCATGACGGCACACAATACACGGTGACCACCAGTGATGGTAATTGTAAATGCAATTTTTACATGTCCATGTGGTTACCAGGCAAAAATACTTTTATCCCTACAATAGATTGTTGTTAACGGAGACCACATTCGTTCTAGGCAGCTTCCAAACTCATCGACGGTGGCTAGCGGGATATAATCTACCCAGAAGCAGCATGTTTCGCCCAGAGGTAACTGTCGCCGGTTTCACCCCATCCCAACCGGATAACAAAATGTTGCATCAGGGGTTTGGCAAGTTGTAGGATGTAAATTCCAGGCCAGGACGCCGAGTTTTCAAGGCTGTAATAGCTTTTATGCACCAGTTCACTGAGAAAGCCAGGGCGGTCTTACTATAGACGGACGTCCCCCAAGTTCCGTCCTGCGATAGGAAACAGCCAAGATAAGAGAAGATTGTTTAAATAAGATCTCCTATAGATATTGTCGTGAGTGTTAACAAGAATGGTTACCCATACGATAATGACTAGCTAATTTTCTATTCAGAATGCATAAATAACGCTGATATATCGTACTTCCTCTTTTGCACCGGGTAATTTCCACCCCCACCGGGTACGTTATTATTTCGTCAACTATGCAGTTCGGGTTGCGTTCACCTCATTAACTCAACCGCCTCCGACGTCTAATTTTAGGAAGAGACCCCGTCTAGAGCTATTAATTTATAATACCCTAGTTACCTCTGACGATGAGGTTCGAGTTGTCCATCCACGCAAGCGAGTCCGGGTGAAAGTATTGCTAAATGACGCCACGGATGTCACTGGCTACGGTGAGTAATGCCGCACTTCCGATGTTACATAACGCTTACATTTAGATCTGAACGTACACCAGGAAGGGGACTTCTACCGGGACAGAACCGGAAGTAGGTAGGTTGGAATAATGGAAATAATAATGAGCATTCAATAAATATTGCTGAAAAGGTTGGAGTAGTAATAATTACGGCGATAATGATGATAATGAAAGAGAACTAGGAGAAAGAACTAGAAACAGTGTTGAGGTAGGTGCAGCAATGACAATGGCACGCCGTCATCTCGAATAGCGTTGCGGTTGTTTAGTTGGCCGGTATGGTGTTTCAGGGCCGAAAGGAGTTGGAAACGGCCAGTCAGGCGCAAAAACGGATTTTTCGAATTTTCCATAGAGTGTTAAAAAGCATATTACGGGAAAAACATATTTTATCGAGTATAACATTTGTGTTGCAATGAGAAAAATCACCTATACCTAAAAATTGTCTATATTCGCACTTTTGTTGAGAAAAATGTGTCGCGATTTTTTCCGATAAAAACATCATGTTGGTTTTCTTAATCAATATTAAGTGGTGAAAATGCTTCCGTCGGAATTTTAATGGGGGAATACATATCCCCATACCGCAGAAACGCTAAATTTCGCGTGGTTTCGGAGATATAATTGAATTTGTCATTTTTGACCACGTTGCGTTTGCATTGCATTGTGCAAAAAACATCACAGTGATTCCTAATGAAAGCTCTACTGCCACGTTCGTTGGTTAGTTATGCATCTGAATTATATGTTCAGCCTAGTTCCCTTATAGCATTTCCGGTGAAAAACGGTCCACGTTATCATGTGTTTGTTTCTACTCACGGTATGATGTAAGCATGGGTAACACGTCCTACGCTATCATAACTAGCGCGTTTGCTATTTTGTTTATTGCTCATTGACTATGCTTGAATGTAGCTTGACATGTGTACGCGAGGCAATGCTCACTTATCTGACAGATAATGGCCAACTTAGATGCTCGTTATTTTTCCGACGATAACACTGATTCCCACTTCTACCATTTCAACTACAACCCTTCTATCTTCATATCATGGGCGCTTATGATTCCGATGACTGCCGGTTGATGTCTTCGTCGGCTGCAGACTTCACTGACGAATGCAAGTATGTTATTTTTAGCCAGAACTGAAGGAGGTCATTAAAAATTATCGTGAACGGTCCAAATACAAGATTATTCGGACTTCTTCCGTGTTATGCTTATCAACGTTGATCATAGCTTGAGTCAACAGGATGGAACAGCTACTAGTGTGAACGCATACTACATGCTTAGGCGTTAATCATAGCTTAAATAATTGGCGGAGCGATAAAACGCAAGTGAATTCAAGGTTTACACAAAGGCGTAGTGGTGGAAAATACGGAGGAAGAACCCGCGTGGGATGAAGCTTTAGTAATATGTCGAGACTAACATTTGTAGTAGGAATGATTTGCCGCGCGCGTAGTTCCAGTGACCTTTGCAAGGAAGGCTCGCAGCCGTTATCGAGAAGATCTTGAACGTAAGGGGCAGAACGGTCAGTGAGGAAGGAATACGTGAAGACCCCGAGCGTAACCTTCAACTTTATATTAAGCACACGACAATCGTCAAGCTTTCATCGCAAGCAGCTATTTTCCTATCAGCAACGCTCTTTTATGACCCGATGACATAAAATGTGGGATGCCGGTGACCTCAGTGCACTACAAACTAAACTTCATGCAACTAATCGGTGATCAGGCGAATGCAGGCTCCCAGTAAATAAAAAGTGAGCACACGTGTCACTCGGTGGGAATTCTGGCAGTAACTCCGTGGTTCACAATATAATCAGCAAAGTGGACCTCACGACGATGGATATGATGTAAGATCTAGGCATCCGTATTTCGTCTGAATGAGTCTTCGCTTATCACCAAGAGATGAGGACGATGAAGGGATTTGCCACACTTGGACTGATAAAGCGCACTCTCCCTCGCGTAAACACGGATACGTTTCAAGCGATTTTCGGAGTTTACACTGGACCGCTCCGCGAATATGGTAGTCAGGTCACGTATGCCGGCCTGAAGGGAAACATATTGACTGTTCAACGTGTTCAGCGAGCAGTTGTCAAACCAGTCACCGGCCTAAGAAATGTCGAGACTCGACTTGAAATTTCCGATCTGTATCCATCTGAATTTCGCCAACTCTGCGATGACTTAACCCTCACACTTCCGTTTTGGACAGACCTAGTAGAACAGTTCTTCATCGCAGCCAGTGTTGACGGCGGACCAGGAAGCATTACAAGTTCCGTTCCCCAACTCTCCTCGGGCGAACGTTATCTTCTTTTAAGTCCACTAGCCAATATATCAGGTTCCCTTCCAGGGTTTTTAGCTGCACTTCTGTTAATCGTTTTAAGGCAATTCTTGAATCCTGTTTGCTTGAACCAGACTGGTGATCTCACTCTGTTCTTGGTAGTAACTGTGATCTGTGGAAAAGGGCTACACCCATTTCACAATAACTGCGTTTCTGATCAACACAGGTCCGCTCGGCATCGAACAAGAAAAGTCGACCGAGTCCGAGCACTTTGAGCCCCTGTCTGGAGCCCGTGTACTAATCGCCGAATCAACACGTCTTGGTGTGGCATAGGATTCCGATTAGGTAAAAAAAATACCAACGATAGACTAAGCGATGACTCGCTGCAACAGCGACATCACGAACGTAACGCCTGCAGCACTACTCGGAAAAAGTGACCACATAACGGCTTGTTCATCGCCCAAATTTCCCCTCTGGGTAAAACTGTCATATTGATTGCAACTTTTTCCAGAAGGTGGCCAGAAGAAACCGATGATGGAAACTTACAGAGTGACCTAGAACCCATTATCGATAGTTTGTAGGCAAACTACACTGGCAACCTCGGGGCTCCTACAGAAATCAGAGTCCCTCAGAAACTGGCCGGAGGGAAATGTGGTGGAAGTCAAGGGTTCGTCTCAGGGTAGAGAGAGCGTTCGGCGCAAATATATGGCTCGGAAATCACATACTCAGCAAAAGGGGTTTGAAAGATTCATTAAGTAAGAAAGAGCTCGAAACCAAACAATTGAGGTGGCGTGTAATGTTGAATCGTTCGCTAACGATTCAAGTTCAAAACGAGTTACGCGTAATCGGCTAATCCAAAAATGCCTTTCTCAATATCCAAC
>LUCH01018662.1:0-12372 GCA_013368495.1 Paragonimus heterotremus | reverse complement strand
CACATCCTCGAAATCTTCCAGGAAACTCCGGATGTCCCCATGCTCCAACGGCTGCAGTCACGGGATCTTCATATTCCAATTCTGGTCACGGCACAAATTGCTGTGATCCAAGAACGCGGATGGCACAAAGGTTTTTTATTCAACACAGCAACACATGGCTTATGAGGTTAAACAGTACTACAAAGAGAAACACATTTGTATACAATACTCGGCCCTGGCTGTCTTGGTTGCCACAGACGCCAGACGTAGCAAGGACCCTTTTGGGCATTGCTGTACTCCGATATTTCTTCCCGTATTTTTCCTGTGGTTACTTCGATGTCAAGATATATGCTCTGGTCCTACTACTGAATAGTAGTCGTGTGAGCAGTATATTACGTTCGCTCATGCACACTACACTAGTTATTGTAGGCGCTGAAAGAAAAGGAAATCATTGTGTCCACTGATTATAAGTCAAAATGTTCGCTGACGGAGAGTGACTGAGTGGGATATTGACTCGAGGCATTACGGCATTTCAACAGCCGACATTGTAAGCACATCATTATGCAATTTTTGTCATCAATCCCGGTCATCAGTGCTCTGTAAACTCTTTGGTTTAGCATTTTGTACGTTCGGGAATATCCCCTATAGGCCAACTAATGACATTCCTTCACAGGTGTCGCTCTCAATTCTGACGGTGCTACTGGCACGCTTATTCCGTCACGCTCAACTACAAATCTGACCAACTCATTCAGAGTACTTTTATTTCCAAAAACCTTTCCTTGTTCGAGGATAGTCCTTGTGCCAAAAGTTATCCAATCAATTCCTGGATCACCGCATCTGTCTTTTGCGTTGTTTGCAGTCATCTAGGATTGTGCTCCGGTTAAATACTATCAACGTCGACAGCGTCCCTGTGGAGCACATCTGTGCGGTACGCTCAAGAGAGTGAATGATAAACAAAGATTTCTATCCAAAACACATGGTGGTTTGTAGATTCATACTCATGCAGTCTGAACCAGCAACCAACTAGCTTTCCTCAGGAGTCCTTCGTTGATTTAATTCACTCCAACTGTTTAGGTTCAGTCTCCACACGATGGCGTCGGCACAGCAAATATGACCATCATCCTAAGGCTCACATTATCGTTAAACACTTTCTGTCGGTGAATACTTCCACTCGTGTCGGTTGTCGTATTTGTATACGGGTGCTACCAACATTAAGTTTTACAGGCTGTAACAGCCCTAGAGTGAACACGTGAGTCAATAAAAGTACAAACTATATTGTCCCATTTACAAACTGCAACGTCCTTCTTATGTGTGTGGACGAATGAGCCGTTGGTCGTTGACGGCGCGACCAATCAAAACGCAGCTCGAGTCCTATCGCGAGCGTGGGACACACAGACGACCTTGACGCGTGTACAACACAGGTGTCACGACCTAGCCGGTTTATTGTGGTAGTCCAACACGTGGGACTAATCCCAGATAATGAACTTGTTTGAACCCGATTCTAGCCTCGACGCAATAGAAGTGGGATACCATGATACAGCCGTGGATACAGCTGTGACTTCGTTGTATTTCGGGTTACATACATTTTTATGGGTAGCAATGTGTAAAGGCTTTGGTTAGGGAATGTGAGGAAGACCTAGTGTTGTGATCCAAGAACGCGGACGGCACAAGGGTTTTTTATTCGGCAAAACATTTAAACAAAACCAGACACAAAACCGCTCATTTGAACGCGGTATTCGACCTCAGACCGTCTCGGCTGTCACAGACGTCAGTGCTCAGTTCCATTAAGTAGCAGGGACCATTATGGGCGATGCTGTACTTTGATGATCCTTCCTGCATTCTTCTTGTGGCATGTACGATGTCAAAATATATATATATATATGCTCTGCACCTGCTACTGAGTAGCCGCGCTATGAGTAGTATAATACGATCGCTCAACTCCACTGCACTAGTTTCTACTAGTTTCTTTCTACCTCCTGGTTCTAGAATAGTTGTAAGTCACCTTGTACCATAAATATACTCACGTGTTTTTCATCCTGTTCCTGTTTGTTTGTTTCTGGATGGAAACTTCAAGCTCTCTAGAGCACCCATCTATTCAATGTTTGATAGCGTGTTCTCTGGGCAGTTAAAACGTGATACGGCCTCATTCTGTGTATACCAGATCGCCATTTCTGTGGCATAGAACGCGCCACAAATCCGATCATACCCAAGACATCACCTTAAGTGTTTAAATGTTTACGGATGAAAATGTACACATCCACTTTGTTAGCTCCCCCAGTTGAGCTCATCTGAGATAACTTCAGCTTTGAGGAATATTGCAGGTGAGTCGAAAGTCGTATCATAGCAAGCGCACAGGTTGTCGTCATCTGTTGATCATGAATCATGATAGACGGACTATTTGCAAGTACACCAGGATGTTATTGGGAGCACCCCCTGTAGACAGTGGTAGAGACATCTTTACTACATCTAGAATTAGGGCTTTCAGCTGTTCGACTTGTTCCTTGATGTGGGATTAGGGATCAACCACCAAGAATACCTGCTACAGCATGCCGACAATGTTTCCACTTACTCCCAAACACGAGATCAGAAAACTTTTTGGCAGGTGACCAAAGCCCGAATATTATCACAAAACACTAACATTAGAACACCGGGGCGAAACTTCCACCCGAGAAAGGCGAGAATGAATAATACATCCTAACCATTAAATTACCAAACGGATAGGCAAAAAAATAAACTTAAAGTATATATACAGAATTCTTGGCCCGTATCACGTAAACGACGCAACCGCTTAAGGTTACAGAATATTACAGTTTAAGATGGCTCGAAAAACGAATGTCCACGTTGGTGGGGGTAGTCAACTATCAAGGCCAGCGTCCCAAAACAGGAATTTTACCCAAATGTGAACGAGTGGAATGGCATGTTTTGTACAAGTTCGAATATAATAATTTAAGAAATTGTAGGAGTTGTACCAATTACAAAAGTCAATCTTGAATTCTGAAAAACGTTCACAAAAGTAGATGCGATTTCGTAAGCCCGAGATAATTGATCTCGTTACACTTTCGAATTGATGGGCTTAACTTCGATCTTGGAAACCGTTCGATCACCAGCTGATTCAACTTACAAATCCCCTGTGTGAGGTAAGAATAACTGTCCGCGAAGGAAAATCAGTTGACCGTTAATCAATATTTTGGGAGAGTGAATCGCAAGAATGTTCTAGGCTTCAGCTGGGTTCGAATCAACAACAGAAAGAACATATTTGAATGTAACAAGCACCCAACCAACTGCACTATAACGCAAATCCGGTAAATCAGAAATTTCACATGAGAACTCAGTTACTCATCCAGCGCACTGTGTTTTCGTGCACGGTGCATTAAATCGTTTTCCCAGGTACGAATTTACCAGACGCAAAATGTAAAAAGGCCGTTGAAAATACAGACCGGATATTTATTCAACGAAATGTACAGGAGGCTTTTTATAACACTATGAATGGCACCGATATGCAAATTAGCTAGAGAGGTTAAGGACCGGCCGTCGACAAACGAGTAAACCGGAAGTGTGTGTGTGTGTAGTTCGGGTTTGCGCCACACTGTCACATGGCATGTCGACAAACAATCGGACAGCACACATCATGCGAACATTCTTAATAGCGTAGTACGGTGAGGACGACCGATCACACAATACTCCTCACACTACTACTGTTGTATGACAGGCAGTTTCGTTGTGAGTAGTATATTACTCACGAGTAATATATTACCCACAGGCGACATTCGGGAACAAAAGGGCAAGCTCCGAACGCCAAGAAGACGACAGACAAGAATAGACTATCGGAATAGTGTGTACGCGCTATGGCAGAAGTTCCACCAGGGCGAGTGACAATGATGTATGTGAATGCATGTCTTACATGCAAATGAGTGTACACGTTTGTGGTTTGATTTTTGACATGACCAATAGAGGAGTTTACGGGGCAACCGGACTCGCAGGCTAGGCGTCTTTTGCGGCCACAACGCCACTATTCAGTACTCGCGCATGAACACGTATTTTTACTTTGAGGTGGCCGCGGTAAAAATACAAGACGGAACATCGAAGTGCAGCATGACACGAAATGTTTCTCGGTATATACAGCAACTGAGCATTGGTGACTGTGGCAACTGAGTGTTCTTTTCGTTGTCATTTTGAAACACATAACCCATGTGCTGGTTTTCAGAATGAATAACACTTGCACCGTCCGTGTTCTTGGCTCATAACAGTGCCAATATTATAGCCACATCTAACAGATCGGGCAAACATATGATCTGATCCCATCACGGGATATTTAAGTAGTACCGGGCAACCACAAACACACACACACACACTGACATGGTCCAATGGCCATTGCCAATTAAACACACTACAAAGTAGTTTCAGTATCAGAATTGGCTGTACACTCCAGGTTCATATGGGGTACATGGAAGCGGACAGCTTAGGTACAATTTTGATGGACAATGTACCGGTTATCGAAACCGACATATGGCGGTTTGTAAATTCGAACACATGCATTTTCAATTATCAAGGAAATTGCTTTCCTCAGGTGTCCTTCGTTGATTTAAATAATTCCAAATGTTTAGGCTCAGTCTCTACACGATAACGTCCGCACAGCGAATATTGTAGCGAAAAGGCGTCTAATAAAGCACAATCTTCATTGCCCAACTCGTTAGTTCCCATGCCACACGCGCGCTTGCGATTTTGAATCACAATTCCTGTCCACAACACTCCCCGGTTTCCGCTCACACGTTATGTGCACTCCTATCCGGTTTAGGTGTGTAATTTACGCCTTCTATCCGGAGTTTTTTGCCTGCTATTCCTCGTCCGTTGATCCAATTTCGTTGAGCGATGGCTTGTTTGGTCACTCGGGCTATCCTCCGTCCACCCACTGTGGGCTTTGACCGTACCCCACAACCGTGCCGAGATATTCCTGAGAGTGTTGGAATAATCACCCCTTCAATTTGGTCACCCAGTCTATTTCGGCTGTCACGTCTAGCCCGTTGGTCCCATCCGGTCGAACACGCCGTCCTCCATCCGCTCACTGTGGGTTTTTGAACGCACCTCCCCCTGTGTTGAGGTATTCCACCGAGAGTTGGAATGCTCTCACTTTCTGCCTGATAGTCCACCACAATATGACCTCCGTTATTTCATGGTGCACACTATCGTTATACACTCACTTTCTGTCGGCGAATACTTCCATTGTTACCGGTGTTACAACCTAACCGGCTTATTGTAATAATCAAACTCGTGAGACTGATAGAAGGTAATGAACCAAATTGAACCAGATTCAACACAGCCGTTGTGATGGCCAACATGTTGATTCCTATATCGACCATGAGATAACGTTGTATTACAGATTGAATTGTGAGACAATGTCAAGAGAATGATTGTTTCCCAGAAATCACCTAAAATAACCGTAATGGTAGCGGCAAAAACACTAGTCGTGGAAAATATTAATTTGCCCTGAATATCACTCACAACTGATTGCAACTCTCGCATACCGTGAATTTTATAACATACCCTTTTCGAAACTCAATATTGTCGAGTTTCGCTTAGTTTTAGGACTCGTCAGTTGTACACATTTTTGTCACCGTCGGGACCAGATCTCCGTCCTCGTCATTATATGGCATATGGTACTTCAGTCATGCCTAGTATGATGTCAGCGTGGCAGTGGTCAACACGATTACCTCATGAAAATGTGACTGGGGTACAAATCCTGACCACGTCCAATATATTCTCTACTGACGATCTGTAATAATGGCGAAAGTCGAATCTAGTGCTTCTGTGGGAATATGAGACTTGCCATCAGTTGTGAGTGACGTTCAAGGTATAGTGATAACAATTCCGATACTGCTTGCCGGTTAATATTAACCGTAAAGCTTCTGACCTATCGACATTTTGACTGTCAACATCATCTAACAATTGACGCCGCCATTGTGTCAAAGCGTCAAACTTTACAATAGCCTATCGAACGCGACAGTAATATCCGTCGATTTTACGTGTGCCTTCGTTCAGCATGAACCCTAGGATGGTAGGTGTTGCTTCGTGATAGCAAACCCACCGTTGATTGGAATCACGATAAACCATATCAGTGAGTCTGGTTTTAAGCCAACCTCGATTGTCATCAGTAGTTGGCTGAAGATCTGATATTTGATCACTTGGGCTCAAACTGGGCTTCTACATAAAAAACAAGATTAGGCCTGTGTGATGGTACTTTATAATCTAGACACAAAGCTAGGGCTTCTAACTGCAAAGGATTCATATGTATTGGGATCCAGTGAAATTGGTTCTTCAGCAGGCTTCCTAGGTGAGTTCTGCAAACAGTTGATATAAGTCCTCTTCATATAATCGTTAATCATCTCACAGGATTGTGTAAACACCATATGACCGCGTAATGACAAATTTTCTTTACGTTGGAGCGAAGACGACAATGTATTTGGCGCAAATCCATCTGTCTAATTTGTACGGTTTCGATAATTGCAGTTGCAATACGTCTGAAGTTATTGTTCGTCACATTCACTTTTCGCTACAGAAGGTAGTACAAAGTTGTAAAAGAGAAGGAGTATAAAATACTGATTACTGATTTTCGTTCTACATGAAACGGTTCCATACAAGTTGAGCATCACTTGCAGTTGATCGCAGCTGTTGCATTCACATAGCGAGCTGTGTTATCGAAACTGTTAGTGGAACAACATCACAAGACAATGATCTTTGTAAATCAATACAGTCACGACTTTTCAGCAACAGATCAAAGTCTGGTGACAGTGTAAATATGCTTATTTAGGGATTAGGGAAATTCTTACTGAATAATTCAGTTTTGCTTGGTATATATTCTATGAGTCAATACTGCTTTCTGAACTTTGAAGTAAACTTCGAAATTTTCTTGCATGTCTATAGGGAATCACGACAATCCTATAGGGACCGTTTACAACGATAAATTGCAAATGCATTTTTATCGACCAAACCCATTCCGATTCATGGTACATGTGTACGCGTCATGGTCGAATGTGTGCCCGACACTCCTGCTAAGACTCGGGTCGCCTTCTGATTGGTCGTGCCTTGACCGTACAGCAGGTCATCCACCCACACCTGCCGCTTGCAAATGTCAGAATATGGATTGTACTTAGTCACTTGTTCTCTCAACCGATGTGATTACCTGTATGACCCAATGTTGACTGCGTTCGAAAAGGAACACAACACTGACGCCACATTGGACGAACCTATGCGATGGCGTTTAGACTGCAACTTCCAGAGTCCTTTTGGCATGATACTGCCGTACAGCCAACCAAAATTCACTGGGCTCAGTGGAAAACCACACATACAAATTACTTGGATCTACTACCGATTGGTACTGCTTACAATGAGGGCTATAAGTTGGAACTGTCTCGTTATTTGCTAACCAGTGAATTATAGTATCCCTTCGACATACTTGACCGACAGTCAGAAATTTTGTTAAATGGTGCTTTCGTTATGCTCTATCGATCATGCGAGTACAGAACGAACGTTCTCACAGAAAGATTCAGATTTTGCCGGCTGAGACAGGATGCTGTGGAAACAGCTTTCTTATTAATCGATGGACTTTTCTATCGTTGGAAACCTCGTCGTGCCTACCAGTTAACTTACAAAAACAAGCGTCAGCGGTACAGCCTGGGATATTCGTCTGCTTGAAGTAATGGCAATCGAACAAGGGTGTATCAACGCTGTCGAGACTGGTTGGAGTGACTCGGGCCTGTGGACCCAGAACGTACGAGTTTACAACCGGCTACAAGGCCAATGCTAGACGGCTCCGCACATCGCTGATGTGAACAGATGCACATGAACAACCACGTACGCGTTGTGTGAACCCAGACACACCAACCCATCATCGATCCGCCCAGCAAACGTCACAGAACACTCAATAAGGCTTTAAACCACTTCCGAGCTAAGACGAAGGTGGTGTATACGTGTCACGGCCGCCTGTATGTCCCATATTCTTAATCTGATTCCGGACACGTTCTGATCGGTCGCTTCTCTGTGGACCAACTTAAGAATGACGCTACCTCTTGTAAATGTTAGAATATGGTATGTACTTTTGAGTCACATCTTTTTCCTACCGTCGTTATTACCTGTATGGATTGATGGGGATTGCGTCCGAATAAGAATACAACAATATCCTTGATAGTAAATGTTCTAACCTTAGCAATCCAAAGAAATTCAAGAGGATAACTCTTCTCCCAGAGTCTGGGAGCACATAATAACTACACTGGTATGCAGCTCCTCCTGTGATAAGCGGCAACAGTCTCCATACCCACCCAGTTCTGATTTGACCTTACCTGTCAGTTGAATGTTCTTGTCAGTAAATGGCCCCCAGTGTCAAGTTTGGGCCGTAACTTTTTTGCTGTACGCTCACATTTATCTTCAGTATGTCCATTTTGTGTGTTATTCAACTGATACATCAGTGTTACTGATAACTGACCTTGACCACGTTGAGGGTGTGTTGCCAGAAATTGATTGTAAACTGTTTGTGTCTTTCATTTCCTCCAGTTTCATAAGCTTTGTCGACGTCAGGCCAATTGATCAGGACGTCACAATGGGTCTTTGTGAAAATCCCAACCGTCAAATCCCAGCAGTCAGAAATTCTGACAGTTCGATACATCGTTGGATTACAATCGCGCTAAGTCACTTTGAGGGCCGTCAAAATCTTCACACTGTTGTGACAACGACGCTTGTGAACGCGCACCAACAGCTGGTTTATTAATTTATAGAAGTGATCAAGAGCAGCCATTAATATCAGCCACCTATCAAAGCAGGTCGGATGTGACCCATCGACCAACATTCAGGATGCGTTGATTAATGTCTGGTTGCATTAAAACTGATTGCATCTGTACGCAATTGACGGTAAGCTGCGGATGACTACTATCAGTTTAATCACCAGAGTAGTGAGCATGAGCTATTGCAATATACTACTCACACGGCTGCTATTCAGTAGCGGGACCAGAGGATGCATTTTGACATCGGAGTAGGAAATATACAGAAAGAAACATCGGAGTGCAGCATCGCCCAAAATGGTCCTTGCTACGTAAAGAAACTGAGCATTGGCGTCTGTGGCAACCTAGACAATGTTGGCCGAGTATTGTTTGTGGTCCTGTTTAAACGCTTAACCCATGTGTTGCTTCGTTGAGTAAACAATCCTTGTGTCATCCGCGTTTTTGGATCACAACACTAGTATTATCAATTTACCCTTGATAAAGATTAACGTTTTGTTTCTATTGCCGTGCTTAGACCACCAGAATACTACCTCCACTCCTGTCCTATTATCGGTTCTTGATGATAACGTGTCGATAACGACGACTTATGTAACTTCTGACGAAAATCAGTTGCTCCTCCAGCCAGCGTATGGGCAAGCCCGGTAGGTGAACTCAGTACACCAGATTTTCTCACGGCTTCCTTGGCGAACGGGTTCACTTGACCTGGCTCACGTGACCCACTCTTTGGGTGTGACCAAATTAACGCATTTGTCGTTTGCAATCACTGCTCAGCCGAACACGGGAAACAAACCGTATATGCAATCGTACGTGTTGCGATCTTTGTGGTCGCCAATACTCAACCACGCGTGGGATGAGCGAAGGCTAGGTAGATGCTGATCCGTTTCCTAAACCATATGGTCCAGTAAGACATGCAGGATGAGTGTTTGAGACGAAAAGCCTCATTATCAAGGTCGCAAAACTGAGACATGCCAAGAGACACTGGTCGTTTCGATAGCATGGCTATAATACATCGTGTCATAGTCCACAAGTGTCATGATAAATTTAAAAACAGTTCGATGTGTCTCAGATTTTATGGGGAAACTGTTAGCTTTCGTTCAATATTTTGCTAGTTTTTAGACCTGTACCGTTCAAGAATGCTGATTTCTATAATCCATCGTTCGATGATAAAATTATTTTGCTGATACATGCCGTTAAAAAGATGTCATGTTTACTTGATTGCAGTCACTGGTGGATATTGGCTTTCAGCCAAGCGTTGCCTCCTAAACACTGAGACGTTCACCGAGAAGTCTGTCAACACTCAGGTGTCGTCGACCATGGACCGTTGTGACTAAATCATTAAGACGAAGGTGTCGAATGATTTAACCTGAAATGCACACACGTCCATGTGTCAACTAGCATGTTCGTGATAGTAGCACTGCAGTGCTGCCATTCTGTACACCGACTCAGTTAACAGGCCAGTTTTTGGGTAAGCCCTTCAGTTGGAATTCGCACGATTTGGACTCCCGATTTTGTATTCGGGCCCAAAAACATGAAGCTACCGATATATTTTTGGTGGACATCGACATCCTTTCGAGTTTTTTCTTCTACCAGATCATTCTGTGCAATGTCATATTGAACAGACTTTCATTCACTGGAACATGTTCAGCAAACAATATTGGACAGAAAATTTCGGATATGAAAGTTGTGAAATGAATTAATTCCTATCTTCACAACTCATCAGTAATGCATTATGATGTTCTAAGTATGCTCAGAAAAGGACTGTTTCTCATCCAATGCAACAAATGAGGCACATGAATGTTTTGGCCATTGTTTAACCATGCTCGTGACAGTAGGCCGTGTCCTTAGTAGATCGCCAGCTGATATTACATAAGGAAATTGGGACACTGCACACCTATCCGTTGCCCTGGTGACCAGTGTCAAGATATCAATCGACGACTTGGTTTCTTGGAGCAGTAATATAGATAAACACTGTGATCGATTTGCTTGTTTTTACCTCGTGCACGTAAGGCTTCCAAATTCTCATTAACAGTATATACGAATGCTTGGGAGTAAACAAGTTGAATGCACCAGGATGAAAAACTGCATTTGAGGCTGCCAAACGCGTTTGACCGTATAAACCGTCGAGATAAATCGGATTCCAATTTTTCAGGAGTGCTATTTTCTAAAATAATTGTCTAATTTACCATATCTACGACAAACGTGTTGTGACGTGGAATACGACTGGAATACCAGCCAACGAAATGAGCTCCTATCATACACCTAGGTTTTGATAAACCTGGGGCAATCTGAACAGCGCCAACGGAAGCTTAACTGGGTGCAGTAGGTAATGAGCTATTAAAATTAGCGGATGTTATCTGCGTTGTGTACTATCGCAGAGTTTTTGAGTATGAGCGTAAACTTAGTTTGTGAGTAAAGTGTGTAACCAGTAGAAATTCGTCACACAAGTACTTACCACGACACTAGAGATGGTTCACTGTACCCATGATCCTGACTGACCACTGAACATTCTTCTTCCCTGTGGTGGTCTGGACAGCAGTAACGTTCGTCAAACCTATATATGCATCCTCGTCAATAACATGGTTAAGTATATCAGTTTGATAAAACCCCTGGTCACTCTGTCCTAGGTAAAAAGATTTTGAGGCTTTCTTAATCGGATGGTTTTATCCATATTTGTATTCAGCTTCAATGAACAGCCATGTGATAAATTCGTGCGGAAAGTCGTTGAAATAAACCCATCCTTTTTACTAACTTACTGATGAATTTTACTATAGACCACTTGGTATCAACCCCATTCGTTAACACGTCAAAGAGGTTGATGTTGTGAGTTGTTAACATTTGGTTAACTCTCGTATTTCCTAAATACGTAAAACCATTGAACATACATTATCAAGACATGATAACAATAAGATCAGTTTAACATACCATATGGATCGTGTGAACTAAATTCGTGGAAGCAACAGCTGCTGCTGTACAAACGATTCTTCTGAATTGTCTATCACTCTTAAGAACACGACAACAAATTGCCTCAAAATGCACTATTTGATATTGATCCTTTACTGGAGGAAGCACTCTAGTGTGGATCTGAAAGTTCCTATACATTTTCGTTTGCTGTCAGAATCTGCAACTGTGGGTTGCTCCCGAGTAACCGAAATGTTTAGATCTCCTGAATACTCAACATCATCAGCTTAATCAAACTGATTTGTTTCAGATTATTTGGCATTGTGATCATAAACAGACAAGTGTGTCTGAGGGAGGTCAGCATTTTCGTGGGCATAAGGGAGTGTATGCTTTCCTAACCCACAGACTGAAGTGTTCTCGAAAGACGATACATCGGTGGTGTCCTGGATACTAACAACTACATTCACGTCAGTTAACTTTACAAGTGCAGTGAGCCAAGAACACGCATGGCGCATGGATTATTTATTCAGGAAACCAACACATGGCTTATACGTTTCAACATGACAACAAATAAATACACTCATTTGTGTACGGTACTGGTCACACAATGGCACGGTTGACACGGATGCCAATGCTCAGTTCCCGTATGTATCGAGAATCATTTAATGTGATACTGCACTCCGATGTTTCTTCCTGTATCTTTCTCGTAACTACTTCAATGTCAAAA
>LUCH01018661.1:0-12457 GCA_013368495.1 Paragonimus heterotremus | reverse complement strand
GTCATTGTTATACTTGGTGCCCTCCTTCTGTAAATCAAACCTGGTCCCAGATAGACCACATAGCTCAGTTATACGTGTTAGTGCTCCATTCAGGACTGTCGTTCTTATTGGAGTACATACCTGGATTCGGACCAAGCGTTCGTACGTTGTCGTTCTCCTCTCACTTTTGGTGGGCATCGACCCATCGACAGCAAAGACTAGCTGTTGAGAAACTGGCTATACCATCGGTAAAGCACAAGTACCAAACCAGCTTAGAAAGCTGTCTTAGTAGTTCTCAGTTCGAAAATCTTGATAGCTGCTGGATCGAGATCTCACAGGCAATTTATGAAGCAGGTACTGTAAAATGTGGCACGGGGGTTCTGTGGTTTGAATGAATATATGGTCTCTGAGAAATCGCTGGAGTTGTTAGAAGCCAGACAATATCAGGCAATATCAGTAGGAAACTGAAACGTAATCTAAAGGCTAATCCTGCGGCTTGGTTAATGGGAAAAGTTAAAGAAATGGAGACCGCTTTTGCCTCAGGGATCACCGGTGAACTTAAGCTTATCCATGCCTCTGGTCCCAAGCGATCGAGTCAGTGAGGCTGTCAGCGAAACAGATTGCACATTCATCTACAATAATTCCAGAAGGCTGGAGCGCCGAGCAGATAACAGAGAACTAATTTAGCTGGCCTCTTGCTTCCATTATGCTGCCACCACAAACGTGTAGCACTCTGATCGATAGATTTGGAACCACCCACTAAAAGTAAGGTCCGCAATTGCCATTCGGCTCTCAAACTTAATAGGGCCGCTGGCCCAGATGATCTTGTGTCGGCACTTTTCAAAGAAGGTGGGGAGGTCTTAGCAGAGGCCTTGATCCAGTTGTTTCAATTTGTGTGGACGACAGAAACTATCCCTCCGTGCTGGGGTCACTAGACAATAGTTCCCATACTCAAAAAAAGTATCAGAGGCTCTGGCGAAAATCATCAAAAAAATTAATTTGACCCCAGTCATTACTGGGGTTTTGGCACCCATTATACTTGGTCGACTCACTACAGCCTGAGAGGTAAACATCTGAGAAGAACAAGCAGCGTTTCGACCTGGACGACGGCGTACTGATCGAATTTTTACTCTTCGTCAGACTCTGCATCAGCATCATGTGTACCGCCGATCACCAAGAGCCGTATTTCTCGACTATAAAGGTGAGTTCGATTCGGTGGATCGGTCTACACTTTTAGAGTCGCTTAAACGTAGGGGTGTACTGACCAAGGATGTGGACATACTGTCGTCACTTTACTCCCATACTTCGGCTCAGGTTAGGGTTTACAGTGAGCTGTTTGACAGTTTCAGCACCAGGAGCTGTGTACGTCAAGGCTGTCTGCTTTCACCATTTTTGTTCAATTTCGTCATGGACGAAATAATGGAGGACTGTCTGCGGCACTAAAATGATGGTGTGTACCTCCTGCCTCCTGACTGATCCTTGATTATGCTGACGATAAGGTGTTGCTGTTTGACAACTTTCAAGTAGCGAAAACAACGCTGAACGCAATTTCGTGTTCTGCTAAGTACCTCGGAATGCGCTTTGTAACCTCAAAGTGCAGAGTGCTTCTGCAAGATTGCTGACTGCGTAGATTTAATGTTAGACAATGAAGTCGTGGGTGAGCCAGGATGCGCAGTGTATCACCCACGACAAACAGTCAGAAGTACGCCGTTGAATCATGCTTGGCAGGTCACATGCTATGTCAACACCAACAGTCTCACTAGCATCGTAGTGAGTATGATGTCGTGGCCCATGCGTGCTGGGGATTGGGCAGACCATAAATTTGACAAGATCACTTGTTTACCTTTGATCCGATCAGCACCAGATCTAAGACGGTGAATCAGAAAAGTCCGTGAAACTCAATCGGATGACGTTTTGGATCCGTAACGGATATCGCAGTGCTGGACTACACATAAGTTAGAAGGTGAATGCCTATCTGTAGCTGGTGTGTAGGTAGTTCGCAGTTAAACCCTCGATTGAAGACAAAGTGGAACTGACTATTATTCGGTGGATTTCAGCTAGATTTAATGGACATGGAGTCCATATCAAGGAACAATTAACAATTGCACTTTTCCACTAACAAACGGTTTGAAAATCACCAGGACAGTAAAGCGCAGAAATTGAGACAAAAGCAAGAGATGACTGTATGTAGTGCACCGTCATAAACGGGTACCAGCTACCTATTAATGCAATCAAAAGTGTTATCCTAATCCAATAAACTTGAACAAGCTGCTGTTTGTTTACTAACCAGCAAAGATGACCCTGGTCTAGTGACAGGCCTATACGTAATATCTAACAAACGTGTTGCTAAAACTTAATTTCGAAGTCCAGTTAGCTGAGTTGTGAACCACAGAAAGAAACCACAATATCTCCATATGAGTATAAGAAACGGCCGGCAAGTTAGCGAAAAACACTTAGTATAACGTCACGAGTCACGGAAATTAACTCTATTCTCGTCCAACATATGTTACACTAACTAGTTTGGACCGTCTCCACTTTTGTGCGTCGGTGATCCACTGGAATGGAACTAGCGAAGTTCGAGTATTGACCGAGCCATATCCATTTCCCGCAGACAGCACTGATCAAAAATCAGTCTTCACTCGAAAATAGGCTGACTATACACGTGCATGCTGATAAAAACGTTATCCACACTAGTAAGATGAATTTTTAGCTAAAGAGGAAAAACGATTCGTGGAGGAAATAAATGTAGGGAAAAGGAGCTAGACTGCGATATGAGACGTATATTAGGTTTTACGTTCGCAGTTTCATCACTGTCAAGTGTTTTGTCAGATCTCAAGTTGTCCGGTACTGTGGAGACGCTATACTTGCTTTCCGACAAAAATTAACAGCACAGCTTGATGAAATTCCAAGCCAGGTTGCGAGTACTTATGCAAATCAAAGGGAGGAGATTGCTCCAATTCTCATCAGCATGATTTTCTAAGCATAATTTTGATGATTCAGGACATTCTGTGTTGACTTTCACTGAGTCAAATGACTCAACTACGAAGCCATTTGTCGTATGGAAAGTATTTCTGCCTTCTTGAGATTAACAGAGGTAGCACTACCACATTACCAGTTTAATTACGAAGGTTTTTTTCTGCCGCCTGAACGTATAGACAAACTGGGGAGGAAACCAACAATATAGCGTAAAACGTCCTGTGCACGGACATTTCGTTCGCATCTCATCTGTTACTACAGCGAAATTAGTACAAACAATATACAACAAGCAAGTATGGCAACAGTGATGTATCTTGAACGGCAGGTCGAAACAATGATTCAACAGAAGAAATATTACCGACGATATGTAGATGACACTCATCATATTCAATTCGCTGACTGAAATGAACCAATTGCATGACCAGTTGAACTACATGCACAAGAAACTGAAAGGGACGATAAAATTGCATTCCAAGATGTTCTGCTGCATAGAAACATAGATGGTTCTCTGTCTAGAAGCATATACCATAAGAAAACTTAGTCCGGGAAATCTCTAGATCTTAAAAGTCTAGCCCCAATTTCATACAAACATGGTCTCCTTCGTACTGTGTTCTATAGGGCGCGTAAGATCGTGACGCCTGATAAGATCGAAAGTGAAGAACAACTCCTTCGTGATACACTGATCGACAACGGTTACCCACCTCGGTTTATTGAGAAATACACCACCATACTAACAGCTCCGCTAAAAAATGTCTACCTTCGTTTACCATTTAAAAGAGATGACAGTTCAGCTTTAATCAGACGAAGACTTATAGCCGAAACAAGACGGACCTACGAAGCGAAGGTGGTATTCATTGAGGAAACTACGCAACTACAGAGCTCAACGAGGAAGGACCCAGTTGCCTTGATCGTCCAGTCAACTGCAATATATGGTTTCACTTGTACTTGTGGATGCAAGTACGCTGGCCGCACATCGAGGCAACTGCAGACACGCATCAATGAACACATTCCAAAATGGCTATGTACCACCGGAACTGGCGTCGCCCGAAGTGCATTCACGAAACACTTATACGAGACTGGTCATCGAGTCTGTGGTGATACTGCATTTCATATCATATATCGCCCTAGAACGAAGCAAAGTTCACGAGTTGCAGAGGCTGTTGCCATTCGTTGAACCAACCCAGTACTGTGTCCAAAAACAAACGGTTATCAATTTATTCCTCCCTTGGTAACCTTACCCTATTCCAAAAAACCTACCACTGTTCTAAACGTTTTATTTTACTTTCTACCATGCATCCGTCTAACAGTTTTGTTTCCAGTCCAGGTTAGAAGTCATTATTAGCATTCCTTTCACCCCTCACCTAACTACCAATGACCATTTGACCTTGTAACATAACCGTCCTTATCAGCCTCATGTTGCGGCATGTGAATGCCCTGTTCTTGAGTCTCAATCATTCTGACCTCGCTCATCACGCGCGAATTCTTCACCATTGTTGCCATGCCTGCTTGTTATATAGTGATTGCACTAATTTCGCTGTAGTAACAGATGAGATGCGAACGAAATGTCCGTGCACAATACATCCTACGCCATACTGTTGGCCTTTTCCAAATATATATCGGGGAACCACTGCTTCAAAGTATAAACAAACGTTAACATAGACAATCGCAGGCGGTGCTAGCACTGAAACTATGACATGTAGTTTAAAAAATCTCACTGTCAGACGGGATAACCAACCCACAGTTGACATGGGCTTTCATAAAACTTGGGTTACAAATACGTGCAGATAAACCAGAAAAGCAGGTGGATCCCAGACTTTGTATCGACCTCACCGGCTTTAATGTCATAAACAAGAGGTTAGGTACGCCTACATACAGACGAGATACCATCGCTCATGGGCGTACGTTCCAGTTGCTGAAAACTACTGCTGGCGCTGGAAGACCAAACAAAAACATCCTCCGTGAGTACAGCCAAAAATACAAAACTCTTAGGATAACGTTCGGTCTTCGCAACGTTCCAGTCGGTTAGAAGCCTTTCATGTCTCACTCTGAGTGATCAGCAGATTGTACATGGGAACAGTATCATGATATTTTCCAAAGCAGTGTCGGAAGACGTAGAAAAATTAACATCAGTAATAACAACGAACTAATGAAGTTCGTCGAGTTGAACAACAAAAATTCCGAAGCACCGTTACTTGCTCGGAACAAACAGTGGAGAACGGAACTCATCCATTATCAAAGAAACAGACAGTCACCAAGAACTGTTCACTTACAAAGTCAACACTTTAATCGAGGACCTTTGTCAGAATGGTGAGTCAAAATGAGAAAATCGTGTTGAGGTTACCAAAATAAGTGTATACTCCTCCAACAGCTGAAAAAGAATGAATTCGAACGGTGTTCAAGCAACTCAAACGGGATACGTCTACCAGAGAAGCATCTACGGCGCCATTTGTTGCAAACGATAACGGAATCAGAGTTTTCCTTTCTCAATCATCAGTGAAAATGAAGCACACCACTCGGGTGCTGACAGAAGCGGGGAGACTCTATCACAAGGACGAACACCAGGTCTTCGTATGGATGTTGGAAAAATGAGACATGATAGAAACAACCCTTCATGATGAGACGAGTCGTAAATCTCTAACCTATCTGACGGCTGTGAAACAAAGTGTGGATGATCAGTGCGGTAGATATTTCGACTAGGAAATCTCAATCCTATAAGTGGACAAGCCAATTGCACAAATAATGAGATAACAGACGTACTGTCAACACCAACATATAAAAAAAGAATTATCGAGTGAAGCCATATCCGTGGACGGAATAATGATCGGCAGCAATGAAATACTGGTAAGTCAACAGCAAGATGCTCAGATACACGAAGGATTTGAACAATTGACGGCAGGAACCAAATCCAAAAGATGACGTTACGGGGTGCATGCATTACTAATCTGGAACTGCCTGTATCGAGAAAACGGCCAACCTATCATCAATGTGAAGAAACAGGATGATTTACGACCACGGCGACTGCCATCGACTCTGGTTAAACAAGGGAAATATGCAAACTGGTTTGCACACGCTGGCGGTCAAATCAGCCGAGAACGTTCACTCGATCTAACACGACGAAACGTATTTGGCTTATGTAGCCGGCGCGCCTTCATTGACAAAAGGATCGAGAAACAACTTTGCAACCCATTGCAATAGGGCAAGCCACACAAATATGAAATATAGACATTTTTTGTCCGTGCTCAACGAACCCAGAACGAAATCGTTACATAGTGATAGTGGTCGACCATCCCAGACGACGAATAAAAACGACTATGAAGAACAAACGAACAAACAAAATCGCAACGTGTCTTCATGAGCAACGTCCAGGGTGCTTTTGGAGCAGTCCAGGGAGTCAACACGGGTCATGGCTCATGTTTGGAAAGACAGCATTAAGGAGTCGGGGAATTCAGCATCCATGTACAACTCCGTATCATCCATAGACTGGACGATTAACAGAACCGTTCAAACAAAAAACGAAAGAATGACTGAACAGCGACAACTGGAAACGATGACCAGAGGTGTCATTCGGATGCTGCACGATTAAGCATGCAACAACGCAGATTGTAACACTTGAGTTCGCACACAGTAGAGAATCTTGGATTTTACCAGAGGTCTGGGAGGACTGGACAGGTAATTAGCACCAGAAAGGCGGCAACACCTAGAACACTGCCGTTTTGAGCGGACGACGGACAGTGATAAAACAAATAAAAGATGCAACCCAACCTCACCACAGCAACGACCACACCCTGCTCGAGACCGGAGACCACGTAAAAGTGAGACCACACCCAACATGCAGACAAGTTCAAAGGACGGTGTAAGGGATCCTTTATCACTGAATGGCGGGAACAATTTCTCAAAATCTTCGTAGTCGGTGAATCACTGGCGAACAGCTTGGAGCTTGGCACGATCGGAGTAAAGTGTTTAAAGAAGCCAGTGCGATGAATTAGCAAGCCACAGACGGAATTATTTTTACATTCAGCGGAAAAGTCGAGAGTGCCCGCGAGGCAAGGTCAAAACCAATGGCTGGTGGATCGCGGACTGCACGTACCGATGGTCAACTGCCACGTACTCGTGAAAGGAAGAACAAACCTTAACTAGGAAACAAACAAAATGGAATGGACCTAACTGTCAAAAAGAGCCACGTCTAAATTCAAACATTTAACAAAATGTCTACAATGTACAAACAAAAACAACCCGGTTGTAAGCTGACGCGAGGCGTGACCAGACAGCAATCCTGCGGCTTTTATTGATCCGCGTAACCGACTACGCTTACTTTGCAGACAACCGCAACATTCACGTCATCCAGCTCAGTTGGTCACCGTCACCGACCGACACTGTGGGACGCGAGGGCTCCAGCCCGAGAGACAAACGTGACTTACAATGGTTAACCCTTTGATAATTGGCTTCAATTCTCCGCACCATCTTCACTTATCTACTTCGCACATTAGGGCGGTAGGTCGCAACATGGGAGAAACTTATTCGGTATGACAGACGACTGGCTGACATCGTCAGTACACCTCCCAACCAGCTAAGAAAACTTAAAGACTGGACAAGTGAACTCGTATAACATTTATAAATCAAATAACCGCTACCTGACCTCATCGCTGCTTGGTCGTTGGTGCCACCCGACGCAAGCGACCGAGTGTAGACGAGAACGGGCAAACAGCTGAGGGTGATCCACATCTTCCACCCTGAGTAGCCAAGTTTCGCAGTCGTAAAGTAACACGGCCATCTAACAAAAGTGACCATTAAACTTCAAACAGATGTACTTCAGCAGCCGGCGAAACTTCAGATCAGCGAATATTCCCTTGGTTTTAGAGACAGCTACAACCGTTTTATTTCCTATGGCTCCATCGCTGCTAACGCAGCCTCCTAGGCATACACACCAGTCAAAAGTCTTCATAACTTGACCGTTTAAACATTGCACTTTAAGGCTTCAAAGCACGTGCCACAATATCTGGCACAAAAGCAAATAGTCCAACTCTGTCCATGCCGCTTGAAAATTGACAAACAGGAACACGTTATTATTAGCAAAATCAACATCAATCGGCTTCCCATCAATTATAAAGTTCAGGCTGATATTTCCTGAGTAACATCAGAAATCCCCATTGCTCTGCTCATCACAAAAGTGAATGGCAAGTAGCAAATGTGGATAACCTTGACGTACGTCCTTCCTGATGCCGAAAATGATAAACACCGCAGACCTCATTCTGGGCCGAAGTATGAGGGAGAAGGTGCCGAAAATGTATTCAGGTATTGCACAATGGGTAAACAAGTGAGTTTGAAAAATATACATAACATCACTTGGACACTTTACGTGAATGCAATCTAAAGAGAGACAAACTCACGATCACATTTCGCAAGATCCCGAGAACGATGTTTTCATAAAACGTTTTCCCCTGACTCTGTAATACGGTCACTCGTGTACGCCAACGACGTTCCCGTGCAAGGATCGGTCGAACGGCCGCTTCATCAGCAGCCAACGCTGTTCTTGGCAAAGAACCATCAGTATAGGGTTGCGTATGTGTAGTATCATCGATACGAATGATAGTCTGTTGTTCTCCCCCCAGAGTTGTACTATGCAAGCCAGGACGTGAGCCCCGAACCAAAGTGGCTGTACCCGGAGTAGAACTCAGAGGAGGATCTCCCTTTTGGCTGGCGACCGACGCCTCCAGCACTTGATCAATATCATCTGTTTTAATCCGCTGTTGCTGAATTGCTCGGAATTTTGCGCGCCAAGTCTGTAATGTAACATCAAGTTAAAGCATGACTTTCGAAAATTACCAGGAAAGGAGACATGAAGTTTAGTAGGAAGCATAACGTTCGTCATCAAACTGTAGTGTTTAGTTCAAAAGACAAGTTGATTTGGTAAGTTTAAAATCGTAACCCATCCGGAACGAGTATCTAGCCAGAAGAATGCATCAAACTCGTTATTATATAATAGCAGTTCATGGGTGATCACCAAAACAAAAAGACTGGGAAAAAAGCATGACTAAAGATATCACAATGGCTAGAGCATTATTAATCGAACCTAGCTATGACAACCATGCGTCAAAATGTTCGCTTCAGGTTGTTAACTTCAGTGAGGTATCTAGTGAATTGAAATTGTTATGTATCTGTAGCTTGTGTTGACTGGCAAATGATCCAGCTGTTATTTTGAAAGTTGAGGTCAAAAAATTAAATTCATCCAGAGAGCTGATAACTCTGATGGAATCTTACGTGCATGCACGGTGATAAAATCGATATTACAAGTGAATAACAGATAACAGAACTGCTCAATCGGCCGAATCTATCAAAAATTAGAAGAACCTAACAGAGAACGCGCACCTGAATTTTATCCAACGGTATGGATTCCGGTAGTGAACTGGTTTTCACTTGGTCCGGAGGAATGAAGGTCGAAGAACGATTGCTGAAAGACGTTTCTAATTTAGCAGCAAGAAACCGCTTTTCCCTTGCGATTGTTTCCTCATCGACAGGGAGTGCCTTGTTCTGCAACTGTGGGGCACTGCCATCCAACGAATCAACGTTGGCGACAATAAGTCTAGCACGCTTAGCCTCAGCGTCGGGACCATATGAGTCTGTGACACCTAGTTCACTGCCGTCTATCAGAAGCGGGAAAGAAGGGGAAAAAGTAGGCAGCACAAAATTGACAGTTCACCACAATTCACAACAAAATCTGCGCACTTACCTAGCTCAAGGTTTAGACAGACTGTGAATTCCATGATCAAATATTCAAACTTCACCAACTATGCAAACATCGCCATCACCAACGGCTGTAATCTTGGATATCGAGTCTCCAAATCAGTCAATAAAGCCTTCATCATGGATTGTGTCTTGAGAGGTGGTGTACACAGGGTGTACATTTACTTCCCAAACGCACTATAGTCACGCATAGATTACATAAACAGTTTAGAGCACTGTAACAACACTCTGTCGACTGCAGTGCAGCTTAACTGCTACCAAACCACGAAAGATAAAGCGGTCACTAGTATACAAGTAAAGAAGGCAGAGATCGCACCTAATTTCCAACACCATGTTTTGGCATCAGAATCCACATCAGTATCAACACCGTGCAAACAGACCACTTCGTTAAAAGAGTGAAACGACGACTGCTGAAAAATGGGACCGCTCCACATCCGTGATGGTATATGGATGTTTGTTTTGGATAAGTGTCTATCCGCAAAGCATTGCTTATGAGTGGTGACAGCTCAACTTGAGTAAACATGAAGCGTGACGACAAGTATCCAGTATCGTTCACGAAGAGGTTGGTCACTGTAGACCAGATCCGTCTTCCGGGCTGGAGACGTTAGGTGAGATGGTGTAATGACCCTAGTCGTTTATTGCTAACTATGTTAAAGCTACGATTGCCATTTGTTCTTTTTTTGTTTCCAACTCTTGTAGTATGCTTAAGCATTTGCTCAACCGAGTATGGATATCAACAAGTACCCCGCGCACTCGAACGTACGACCCCGCTGCGTGCTCGCTTGTCGTTCCACTCTGTTACTGTTTCGTTTTCCTAGTCGTTCGCTTTCGTGGTGACTTCGCAGGTCCACAATATATTCCTTGTTTACTCGCTGCGTTACTGGCAACCGGTCCTCTTCGGTTTGCTTAATCCCACAATGGCCGCTACTCCAGCTCAGTGACGTGAATGTTGTCGTTGTGTGACCAAGCTGTCTGTGCAGTGAGTGTATTTAATGACGTGGGAGAGTGAAAGCCGTAGGAAAGCTGTTTTGCTAATGATGCGTTACCCTCACCTACAGCTTGGTTGTCTGTTTTCAAGGTGTAGGCACCTTGATGTAGCTATTTCTTTAGTAGTTACGTCACTCACCGTTCTCTTTTTTTCTCTCTCCTCTACCTATATTGGGTTTGATTTTTCTTCTTCATGGTTGTGTAGCAATTAAGCATCCGTGTGAACCACTGATGTATTGCTGTCAATGATGATGATGATGATGATGAGTTATCAGACAATGGGCAATGTAATCTCACCCAATACAGTAACGCTTTGCGCACGCCTGTCTAGCGCTTGCCATACTTCGCGTTATCTGAGCCACAAGAAAGTGGCTAGAACAAACGGCACCCGACCACCAGCTGGGAAAAGGCTCATATCTGTTTAGATACTGATCGCATAAACATGTCTACGGAGAACTTTCGTAAGGTTAGAGTTAACGACTTCATACAAGGATTCGTTGGGCGGTCAGAAATGAGATTCTGGAACAAGTGCAGGACATCCCAACAGTGGTAATGGCTTTGTTCAGTGTTGGTTAACATCGCGCCACTGCAATGCTTATAGACACCATGTGGTTATGGCTGATGTGACGAGTAAATACGTAAGGTCAACAACCAACTGGTACATCTTCCCCGATCATTATAAACTGCGAGTTAACTGTGTGTGCTGGGTTGGACGAACTATAGTGTAGAAGTCGAAGCTAAAGTAGTGGTTGTAAAGGCAGAAATAACAATCTTCGGGTTAAACACAATCTTTCGTAGGAAAACTAGAACAAACGCAAGATAGCCAGCGACTAGTTCGTCTTCAGTAACAATCTCAAAGAATAAATCGAAGAAAACAATGACGACTCGGAAGCATGAGTGAAAATAACGGTCTAGCAGCGTATCATCAGTTGGACTAACGATGACAAAAAGAGCGATTTTGCAGCTGCACATTATGTGAGTGACCATCACAAAATGCTTGACCGGAACACACGTGGGTTACAGGTCAAAATCATACCCGAGTGATGTCAGTCGCAGATGAGTCAACTGAGGCACATCACAGAATTGTCGACAGTTCTGTGTTGATCAATAGTAACTGCACAAAAAATAACGTGAATATTTTCCGTTATGGATGTGTAGTAAAATGTGGTCACAGTCTTTCAAGTTGACCTGAACAGATATGAATAGGTGACCAACAAAACAAACCACAAAAAATCAAATCAATGAAAGAACTGCAAATGCCTACCGTTACCTCGACGTAGGTGGGACAGTAAGTCAGTGGATTGCCTTTTTGCAACTGGCCTTCGGAGAGAAATATCTACAGGAGCAGCACGATCAATATTCGGGGCAGTGTTCGTTTCCCCTTTGAGGTACGCCAACAAATCCCTTCGATCAGGAAGCCGAACAACGGGAACGCCAGCACTCTATGCACCTATATACACAGCAGGCGTGATACAAACTTACAGCGGCTTGACGCACATACTGTGTGTGAGGGAGCTCTATATGTTTCAGCAAGTACACAACGCAGTCTAGCGTGTAGTAATCTTTTGCAGTTCCATCTTTACCAGAACTGCGGAAGAGATTATCGAAAAGCCATAGCATTACCCCCAAACCAGAAAATTGGTCTTTGTTATCTTAGGCCACGCAAAGTCTCCAAATATTATTTCCGTTTGAGTTTCAACGATTGGCTTTCCGTTAAGGTGATAATCACGAAGCAAAGCAAGGACATCCGCCATAACGACTGGCGTAGCGTCAA